>CABHPH010151707.1:54844-69331 GCA_902168325.1 Peromyscus nudipes
ATGTGGATGCTTGGATCCAAACCCTAGTCCACATGAGCCATCTCTCCAGCCCTGCATCTTCCAGTTAATCTAGTCTCAACTTGGGAAATTGTAATTTCATCTGTTCTGTTTAAAACTTCCAGCAATTCCCTATCCTACTCAGGGTAGAGGCTTATCAAGGATCTAAGAGCTTCTGTGCCTGGCTTCCCGCTTGCTCTCTCCGACTTGACTCACTGTCCACCCACCTCTCTCTGCTCTGAGAATATGCCAGGTCCACTCCCAGCCCAGACCTTTTCCTGGCCCACTTTTTTCAAATTTCCATGTGCCTTCCCTTTTACTGTTTCATCTCTATCCTGGTGTTTCCCATGTCTCTTTTTTGTCCTCATTTTTTTCCCCTCCACAGTATTTGCCACACCTACATCTTCTACTGACTTTCTTTGTTTATTGCCTCCTCCAGTGGTGAGGGAGCTACAGGGAGGCAGGGGCGGCTGGAGAGTAAAATGGAGGCAGGGGTGTGTGGGAGGCCAGCTCCCACCTTTTAAAGGGTTCCCATGAGGAGGAGAGAGGGATAAGAAACTATTAGATAGAAAGATAGCGAAGAGGAGAAAGACAGAAACGCAGGATAGCTTCTGGAGGACCTGGGTCAATACCCAACAACCTTTTCTGTTTATTCAAAAGGGCTTTTTATAACAATGGCAAGGGGTGGGGCAAAAGACCTCTCCCTTGCTAGATCAACACACATAGCACAGCCAAATGTAGACCCTTCCAAACACCTGACAACCAAGCACATGGTCAAATCATCCCCTTATGCAGCCCTGCTGGGTAAAGCAAGCTCAGATTCTAGGACCCTGAGTAAGTTCTCACTAGGAAACTTCTGTGGGTCTCTACAGGGGTGGTGAGGGGAGTTGCATAGGGCAGGAGTTTTGCCAGTTTTGTGCTTTGCTGTATCTCTAGTCCCTGGAACAATGTTTGACACATAGAAAGTGCTCTGTTAATTATCTGGTATGTGCTGAATTGATGAATAAACCAGTGAGCGGGTGCAAGAACTCTGCTACTGTTTATGGTAGAATGACTGGGTTGCTGAGGGATTATCCCAGCCTCTCAGAACCAATGGGAAAGTGGTTATTCTGGGTGTGACACCTCTCTGCTCCGGATAAAATAAGCTAAGAAGGTAAAGGAGACTTCTCAATCCTGGACATGCAATGTGCCTTTTGGAGTAGGGTTTGAGGCTACCTAGCGAAAGACAAGAACAAAAGCTCTGTTCCGTCTCATTCCGTCCTGTGCTCATTTCTAGATCAGCTGCTACTGAAGACTCTCAGGCAGAGGTGGTGCCAGATTACAGATGAGGAGCAGCCGTAGCTCAGACACAGCGCAGCAGCAGAAAGCTTAGGCTGCAAGATGCCAGGTTAGAGCCTGAACTCTCACATCACGGGGAGACCACTACACTCTCTCCAGCTCCCTTTGTTGGAGACTGTGTCGGTCCTTGGAACGTGGCAACCTTTCATATGGCATCGTTTCTTGATTCTCCTTTTTTTTCATCCTTTAAGAATCAGAAATGAATGAAAGAAGATGCATCAGAGCTCCCTGGCACTCTAACTTTCACAGTTTGCTAAGAACTTCCATATGCATTTCTTACATGCTCTTTTCAATTCTTGCGAATATATATTAGTTACCAGTCACGGGTCTTGTTGGGTCATTTCCATATGTGTATATAACAAACATGGATCCTCTCCATTCCTTCATAACCTATTTCATTACCCTACCCTCTTCTTTATGGATGGATAATAGTCTATTTCTCTCTCTCTTGTTTACCCATCTATCTGTTGATGAGCACATAAGCTGATCTCATTACTTGTCTGTGTAGGTATCATGTTACATACCTGTTGAGCACCCAGGAGTGGTGTAGCTGGGCCATAGGATGGTTCTATTCTTAATTGTGAAAGCTATGTACTTACGATCAAAGTAGCTTCCTCAATTTATGTCCCCACTGTTTATAAGGGCTCCTCTCCATCCTGGCCACATTTACTGTCTTGTTATTGTTTGTTTGTTTCTGGATGGGCCATTCTGACGGGATGAGATGGATCTCAGCGACAATATGCTTTGCGTTTGCCTGATGATGAGGATGAGCAGTTTTTACCATATTTATCGGCCATCTGTACTTCTCTTGAAAGGTGTCTGTGCAGTTCATTTGTCCGTGTATTCATTGGATTACTTGCTCTTTGGGTGTTTTTTAGACTTCTGTGTATTTTCTGGCAAAGCTGTCCTGTTCTGTCGCTTTGTCTTCATTCTGCTGATTGTTTCGTTTGCTGCCCGGAAACTTCCTGATCCGATGCGATCCCATGTGCCAGTTCTCACTGTTGCCTCCTGGGATTTAGAAAGTCCAGGCCACACGGGTCTTGGACTGCTTCCTGATATTTTTCTTTCTCCCTAGTAGTTGTAAACTTTCAGGTTTTCTGCTAAAGTCTTTGATCTGTTTTGAAGTAATCTTGGTATGGGGTGACAGATCGTGTCTCCGTTCAGCACCCTAGATGTGGATTCTCAGGCCTGTGTCACTGCCTGTACTAAGAGGCTACCTTTTCTCCAGTGCAAGGATTTTGGCCCCTTCATTGAGAATCAAGTGGCTATGGCGGTGTAGGTCAAGATCTCTGTTTTCCACTCTACTCCGTTGTCCTGTTTTCTGCTTTGGACACTTAAAAAAATTAAAACAAACAAAAACCAAAACCCAACAACCTTTTAAATAATTTTTTTTTTTTTTTTGGTTTTTCGAGACAGGGTTTCTCTGTGTTGCTTTGTGCCTTTCCTGGATCTCACTCTGTAGATCAGTCTGGCCTCGAACTCACAGAGATTCGCCTGACTCTGCCTCCTGAGTGCTGGGATTAAAGGCATATGCCACCATCGCATGGCTCTTAATTAGTTTTTTTTTTTTCTTTTTTTCCGGAGCTGAGGACAGAACCCAGGGCCTTGTGCTTGCTAGGCAATCACTCTACCACTGAGCTAAATCCCCAACCCCACTAATTAGTTATTTTTGTTTAGTGTGTTTTGATTTTCTTTCCTTCCTCTGACACATAACTCTTCCCAGATCCAGATCTATGTCTTGTCTTCCCACCCAACTCCTTTGGGTCCCCCACCCTTGTTTTTTTTAATCCTTCTAGACCAATTTGTGCTTCCCAAATATTCTTGGATATTATTTTATTTCATTTTTTTTGTTAAGACAGAGTCTTACTACATAGCCCTGGCTGGCCTTGAACTCATCATATAGATCAGGCTGGCCTCAAATTCAGTTTACTTGCCTGCCTTCCCACCTACCTCTGTTTCCCAAGTGCTGGAATTAAAGGTGTGTGTCCCCACACTCAGCACCCTGCACACTTATGGAGGGACAATTACATATAATAAAGTTAGAAGTATGAGTGATATTACAGACAGTTCTGATACAGCATCATGAGTGTTTTGAAAAATGTGAAAAATATGTTAAATCTGTACTGTAAAAACATTTATTTTTTTCACTGATTATAAAACAGATTTCAGGATTAAGTTGTGCAGAATACAAGGGAATTAAGAGAGGCCTGGGGACTGAGGTGACCCCAAGTGCTATTTTTTAAAATTGCATTTATTTACATATGTATGCATTTATTTGTTTATTTTTGTGTATGTGTGAATGAATGTGTGTGTGTATGTGTGTGTGTGTGTGTGTATGTGTGTGTGTGTGTGTGTGTGTGTGTGTGTGTGTGTGTATGCATACCATGGCACATATATGGCCAGAGGGCAACTTTGTAAGGAATAAGTGTTTAAAAATATGATCCTGTAGAGGACATTTTATATTTAAACCAGAGCATCAGCCTTGAGATTTCCTTAACTTTCTTTCTTTCTTTTTTTTTTTTTTAACTTCTAAACTATTTTATTTATAGACTGGAGAGGTGGGCCAGCAGAGGAAAGTGATTACTACCAAGTCTGATGAACTGAGTTTGATCTCAGAGACCCACATGGTTGAAGGAGAAAACCAACTCTAGCAAGTTGTCCTCTGCCCACATGTGTGCCATGGCATGTGTGCACACACATGCGTAAATAAAACATTAAATAAATAAATAAATACTTCAAATATTGTTGAATTTATGATTGTGGGGAGGCAAATTACAGTTTATCTTTTAAGCCCTCATTCCTCATTTAGTAACTGAGAATGGCCTTAGTTAGCCTGCCTCCTGCTTTAAGGCTCACATGGGACCTGTGGTTCAGGGTCTGGCACTCCCTAAGGGCGCAAACTCTCTCCCTGGCTTTGGTCTTTCTCTGGGCCATCTTTTCCTGTGCATGTCTTTCCAGAGAGCTGCCATCCACGGTGGCATGAGGCCTCCTTTCAGGTGGGTTGAGAGTTGGGTATTGTTTGAAGCAAGAATGATCATCTCTCCATTGTTTCTGGTTCTGGTGCATTTTGTTCAGCTCTTTTTGGTCAACGGAGTCGACCTGTCTCATGTGTCTACCCAGTCATTGCTGTGGTCTTTGCAAATGCTCCCCAGTGGCCTCTGTGCTAAAGACTTGGTCTTTGGGCTATGGAGACACAAAAGGTCGGGGATAATGGAAAGAAGGTAGGTTACTGGAGTCTGACCTTGAAGGGGATATCAGGCTCCCCCCTTTTATTCTCCCTCTCCCTCCCTCTCTTCCTCTTTTCCTTCATCCTTCCTTCTGTTATTCTGGCCAGCACAAGGTGACTAGGCCTCTTCTGCTACCTATTCCTGCCGTGATATCCTGCGCCATGTGGACCCAAAGCCACAGGTCCAAGTGATCATGGACTAAACCTCCTGAAACAGGAAGTGTAATTGTCTTAGTTACTTTTCTACTGCTGTGAAGAGACACTATGACCAAGGCAACTTATAAAAGAAAGCATTGAATTGGAAGGTTACTCACAGTTTTCAAGGCTTAGTCCACAATCATCATGGTGGGGGGCAGGGTGACAGGCAGGCATGGCACTGCAGTAGTAGCTGAGAGATTACACCCAGATTTGTGGGCAGGGGGTGGGGGCAGGGGCTTCAAAACCCACCCCCAGTTACATACATCCTTCAACAAGGCCTCACCTCCTAATCCTAAGCAGTCCACCAACTAGGAACCAAACATTCAAACATATGAGGCTATGGGGCCGTTCTCATTCAAACCACGAGAGTAATAAGCCTGCTTTTGTTTTTGTTTTTAAAGTTGATTAATGTATTTCGTCAAAGTGATGAAAAGGTGACTGGCACACTCATTTATAAATTCAACAGCAGAGTGAATAGGCACATGATAGACTGCTCAACGAAGGTCAATGTATAAGTCACTTTTCTAAAACATCATGACCAAGGCAACCTATGAAAGAAAGAATTTAATTGGGCGTATAGCTCCATGATGGCCCAGTGAAGGGACAGGGCTGTGGCAGGAACAGCTAAGAGCTCACATTTTGAACTGCAAACAGGAAGCAGAGAGAACACTGGGAATAGCATCAGTCATTTGAAACCTAAATCCCACCTCCAGTCACACACCTGCACCAATAAGACCACACTTCCTAATCCTTCCCAAACAGTTCCATCAACTGGGGACCAAGTGTTCAAACGTAGGAGCCTATGGGGGCCATTCCCATTCAAACCGCTACCATCTCCAAATGAAAAAAATGTCCACAAGCTCTTTTTCATGAAGTGTTCTTCTTTTCTGTGTTTTTGTTTGTTTGAGAAAATGTCTTGCTGTGAGCTCAGTCTATACTTGAACTTGGAATCTTCTTGCCTTAGTCTCTCAAGTTCTGGAAGTGTAGGTACGTACCATCTTATCCAGCAAACAGCAACATTACCTAGGCAGTCCTAAATCCATCATTCTTCCCATCCATATATCATATGGAAAAGTGGACACGTGCTGTGTCCTGCTTCTTTTTGGTTGAGGCAGATATTTACTTCAAACTTCTTCATCTCATCTTAGGAGCTGATAACCATTTCATTCATAATCACAAACCACAGACCTATTGAGTTAGCTCCTGGGATAGTTTCAGAAAGAGATGGCTGAAGGTGGTGGTAGTGAATGGAGCCTCCTTAGCGGTGGCGGCTCAACGTAAGACCACATGAAGCGATGGTTAAAGCGATAGTTACAGTTCCATGAGAGAACATTTTGATGTTTCTGGTGCTTCAGAAGGTTTTAGTATCAGAGGCCTGAACGTAACTCAGATTGTTTCCATGTTCTTTAAGAAACGACTTCTGGCATATTGTGAAAGTATAATTTTATTCCCAAGTGAGGGCTGTCAAGTGTTTGAAGATAACTCTTAGGTCTTGAATGCCTGCAACTTTCCTGGCTAAGCATCTTCGCCTCATTAGTGATTTCTTTGTCACAGTGTGGCTCAGTTCTGAGTGTCTCCCCTCTTTATCATGCAGCGTGCCTGTCAGCCTGCAACAGTGGCACCCGGAAGTGAACCGACTCCTTCGGAGGGGCAACTTCCACGGAACTTCCACAGCTCCCAATCCTAGTTGCCTGAGTGTGGCAACCAGATCACAGTTTTAACCCACGCCCCTTCAGTCATCTGCACTCTGTAGAAGGTCTGCTTTCATTCCATCCTCCTGGGGAGAAACTGACTTTAAAATTATTTTTACCTTGAAGCAGTGACATATTTATTTATAGGAACTTTCAAGGAAGATGCAAAGAAGTCCCCTGTGTCCTTCCCTCAGTCCCCAGCTCACAATGTCCAAACCCAGAAGCCAAGCTCGGTGCAGCATGCCTGTAGCTCTCTGTCATCACATCTGTTTCTGACTTGCAGGAATGAATGTGTCGGCTTTGTACTACAGCCCTGGGACTGTACACGCCTCCTCAGGGTTAGGCTCCTTCCCTGTCAACTTCAATTGTATCATCAGGCTTGAATTTTTGAGAGATTCTCATAGCACCTGAGTTTTCCTTTCTTAATATTCCATATATACATATATATAATTTATTTTTATTTTATGTTCATTGGTGTTTTGCCTGTATGTATATCTATGTGAGGGTATCAGAAGCCCTAGAACTGGAGATACAGAAAGGTATGAGTTGCCATGTGGGTGCTGGGAATTGAACCTGGGTCTTCTTGAAAAGCAGCCAGTGCTCTTAACCACTGAGCCATCTCTCCAGCCCCATTCTTAATGTTTCTTAATACCAGTCTCAACAGGAAAACTAACCCAACTAAGCAGGGAGTCTCTTCTTGGTGCTCAGCAGTATGGGCGAATGATAACATCGTTGACTATGTGACTTTTTCATTCACATCTCCTATTCAACCTATTAGCAAATCCTTCCACATGTGATATTTAAAATTTGTTCTGAAGTTAAAGACCCACTGCTGTGATCACCTTAGTCTTAGCTGCCATTGGCTTGGCCTCAGTTGCTGACCTTTGGCCTCCTAAGTGACTTCCTTGTCCCATCTTGCTACCCTACCATGTATTCTCTCTGAAGAGCATACAGAGGACCTCCCAAGGAATGACTGCCACCGCCACCACCACCGCCACCACCACCACCACCACCACCACCACCACCACCGCCACCACCACCGACAACAGCAACACATTTGTTCTGGAGAGATGGCTCAGTTGTTAAGAGCACTCACTGCTCTTACAGAGGACCCAGATCCAGTTCCCAGCACCCACATGGTAGCTCACAACCATCTTTAAGTCCAGTGTCAGGGGATCCAACATCCTTTTATAGCTTTTTCAGGAGCCATACACACATGCATACATGCAGGCAAAACACACTCACACATTAAATAAAAATAGATAAATCTTATTAAAAATTATTTATTTTGCATATATGTGTCAGTGGTCTGCATGTGGAGGTCAGAGGGTAACTTGCAGGAGTTGGTTCTCTCCTCCCACCGTGTGGATTCCAGGGATTGAACTCAGGTCACCAGCCTTGACAGCAAGTGCCTTTACCCACTGAACCATCTCACTAGCTCCCAAGGAGTAATTCCGACTAATATGTTCTTCTCCCTAACAGTCCTAATGGCTTCCCATAACAAGAGCTGAGTACTGATTTTCTGATCTGTTACTAGCATGCATTAATTGTACAAAGCAATGGGTTTTATTATGACATTTCTGTCTTAGTTAGGGTTTACTATCGCTGTGAAGACACCATGACCACAGCAACTCTGATAAAGAAAACATTTAATTGGGGCGGCTCGCTTACAGTCTCAGAGGTTCAGTCCATTGTCATCATGGCAGGGAGCATGGCAGCATGCAGGCAGACTTGGTGCTGGAGCTGAGAGTGTTACATCTTGCGGGCAGCAGACAGTTGACTGACTGTCACACTGAGGGAAGCTTGAGAAAAAGAGACCTCAAAGCCCGTTCCCACAGTGGCAGACTTCTTCCAACAAGGCCACATCTCTTAATAGTGCCACTCCCTTTGGGGGCCATTTTCTTTCAAACCACCCCAGTTTCCATATGTGTGTATAATGTACTCTGACCACCACCCTTTCCTCTGTCCCTCACTTACTCTTTCTTTTCCATGTCTAGAATACTTCATTTCTCTTTTTTTCTTTCCTTCTTTCCTTCCTTCCTTCCTTCCTTCCTTCCTTCCTTCCTCCCTTCCTTCCTCCCCTCCCCCTCTCTCTGTCTCTCTGTCTCTCTTCTTTCTTTTTTCTCAGTTTTTTGAGATAGGGTTTCTCTGTGTAGCCCTAGCTGTCCTGGAACTCGCTCTATAGATCAGGCTGGCCTTGAAATCAGAGATCCACCTGGTGCTGGGATTAAAGGCATGAGCTAAGGGGCTGGAGAGATGGCTAAGAGGTTAAGAGCACTGGTTGCTCCTCCAGAGGTCCTGAGGTCCTGAGTTCAATTCCCAGCAACTACATGGTGGCTCACAACCACCTGTGGTGGGATCTGGTGCCCTCTTCTGGCCTGCAGTCATACATGCTGTATACATAATAAAGGCATGAGCTACCACTGCCCGGCCCTGTTTCACCTTTATGTCCACATATAAAAGAAAATATGAGTATGGTTTATTTCACTTGACATGATGAGCATTTTCCTGCCAACAACGTGGTTTTGTTCCTCTTTATTGCTGAATGAAATCCCATGTTGTAGATACACACATTCTTTTTACAAATGCATTTACTGGTGGGCACCTGGGATGACTCCAGAATGTATCTATAGTGAATAGTAGTGTAGCAACATGGATGTGCCAGTGTCTCTGTGGTATTGAGTCCTCTGGAACTAGAGTTATGGATGGTTGTGAGCCGCCATGTGACTGCTGGGAATCAAACCAAGTATTCTTAATAACTGAGCTGTCTTTCCAATCAGGTGTTTTGTAAAATGACTCTCTTGGGGATTTTTCTGTGTTCTTGTGGTTAGACTTTTGTTTGTGTGAAGATGGCAGATGTACCACTCTTCATCATGTCAGACGCAGGAATCTAACTTGTCCTGTAGCTGATCACAACGGATTCAACCTCTCTCATCTGCCCAAGGGCGTCTTTGCCAGGCTCCTCTACTATCTCATCTCTCTGGCTGCTTTCCCCATCCTTTGCATCCGGTAGTCTTTGAAAGAATCACTAGGTGTGGCCCACAGTTGAGAGCATGGGTTCCATCTCCCTGCGAGGGCACTGTCTGCACAAGTTACTTGGAATTTATTGTGGATCCTGGGCTGACTGAGGTGTCTTTACTTGATGCTCTGATGCTTCCAGGCCCGCTCACCGCAGCTTTTCACTTCACACACACACACACACACACACACACACACACACACACGTGTCTTTGGCGTGCTCCCACCGTGTGACTGTGTCCTGCCCCCCCCCCCCACCTCCTTTCTTAGTTTCCAATACTTCCCTACTTTCTGGCACTCAAGATGTTTGGAACGTTTCTTGTTTATTTCCTGCTTGAGTCAGACTCGGCCATTTCTTCTAAGAGTTCGTTCCACTTTTTAATACTACTTATCAATACTGACATTATATGATTCACTTTTTCTTTTCTCCCCTCCCCCAACTACACGGCAGGCTCCCCGGGGACAAGAAGTTTGTTATTTTCTTGGTTATAAAATCAACGTGGTCAGGTCAGTTCTGACCATGAAGCTGAGGTTTTGTTGTTGTTTTGTTTATTTGCCTTGTTTTTCTGAGACAGGGTCTTGCACAGGCCTGGAACTCTCTATGTAGACCAGGCTAGCCTCAAACTCACAGAGAACCAACCCTCTGCTTCTGCTTCCCCAGTGTTGGGACTAAAGGTGTGTGTCACTATGCCCTGCTCAATAGGTATTTTCCTCTGAACTTTAATCTACCCTTCAGGAGCTGGGGAAAAAATTACCATTTATTTGTTTAGCTACTTATTTTTGCATTTATTTATTGGTAGGGTACTATATATACAAAGGTGGTTATGAACTCACTATGTAGCTGAGGATAACCTTAAATCCACATCTTGTTGACACCTCCTGAGTGTTGGGGTGACAGATGCCTTGCCACCATGCCTGGTTTATGTGGTGCTGGGGACTGAAACCAGGGCTTTGTATATGCTACATAAGTACTCTACAAACTGTAGTACATCCTCAGCCTTTGTTGAGCTCTTGGGAGTTTGGCCAATTATAGCTATTTTTTCCTAAACCTCTCTTTATCTCCTGATGACCTTTCTTGATCAAAAGTAAACCTAAAAGCCAACGGTGGTGGCACAAGCCTTTAATCCTGGTACTCTGGAGGCAGAAGCAGAGGTAGAGGCAGGTAGATGTCTGAGATCAAAGCCAGCCTGGTCTATATAGTGAGTTGGAGGCCAGCCAAAGCTCTTTAGTGAGATCTAGTCTCAAACAAACAAACAAACAAACAAACAAACAAACAAACAACTCTTTCACCCCCCCCCAAGCCTAGAGTGTCAACTAGCAGTTCCTTTATTGCTTCCTGAATTCTGTATTCTGTATGCAAGAGAAGAATTTAGAGAAGTTTTGTGCTTAGAAAAAGAAATGAGACCTATAACAGATTTTCAGACACAGGAGAGGACGTCTCTTCATGTCCACACTTTCTCTGCTGTGGCAGCCTTGTTCTCTTTCCAGCTGTGTTTGCGGCTGCTGGCTTCTCCTCTGGGCTTCTATCCTTGAGTTCACAGGTAATCAAGACCCCACTGTGGCCAGCAGATCTGCAAAGCACAATGCAATGTCCTGGTGTGCATGTGGTAGTCACAGACAGCGTTTACTACCCCTATGGAAAACGCCTAGGATCGTGTTTGCACTCTTATGTGAAAATGTACTGTCTACTTCATTAAGCTTTAGTATTGATATGGAATTTAGTTATACTTACCACCTCCTTAGCCATTTTCTGTGGGATTTCTTTGTTGATTCTTTTCTTGTTGTTAGGAGACGGGGTATCACACTGTAGCCCAGGCTGGCCACAAACCCATGCCACTCAATCTATCCCAATTGCAGAATTCTGGGATTGCAGGCATGCGCTGTCATACCCTGCTTGCTACTCTTAACAGCCTACATCATTCTTACTGTTACATGGGGGTTCACCTCTCCCCCTAGATACCACTAGAAAATCGTGTGAATTGGTAACTTTTCTGTCACTTGCTTCCTGGGTTTGGCTGGATTCACCCTGTGTCGGGGCTTAATTTCACCACTTCTTGTTCATTTTAGGTTAGAACATTAACGCTCCCTGTGAGGTAGTCTCCTTTTGTTCTGAGTGTGTTTTCTTAGTTACTGTTTTCCTTCCCACCTTCTGAGATAGATTTTGAAAGTTCCTCGTAAAAACAGCGGGGGAGGGAAAAAATGGGCCAGAAGTATGTGAAATGCTAGGGTAGAGGTTGCTATTCTGGATAGCAGTTCAGGGGAGGCCCCACTGAGAGGACACCTTTGAGCGTAGCGCTGGTAGAAGGGAGGGACCAAGAGACATACTTAACTGCCAGGAGAAAAGCATGGCCGACGGAACAGCTCTTGCAGAGGTCCTGAGGCAGGTGCAAACTGGACCTGATCTACAGCTGCCAGCAACCAGCGTGCCTGGAGCCCAGTGAACGAGGAGAATGTGAGCAGTTGATTCGGGAAGGTAACTGAATGGGGAGCAGGTCATATAGATCGTGGACAGTACGGTCTCCTTTGTGCAAAGAGGATGATGGAATGCCGTTAGACTCCTAGTGTGTTCTAGGAGGCCCAGAGCTGCAGAGACTGAGAAGGAGGAATGACTGAAATGTAAGAGACTGAATCATAAGTTCTTCCCCTTTAATGAAGAACAGAGTCATTAAGCAGAAGTGAAGAATGGCTACTCGGCAGCAGTCACCAGGCTACAGTTAGTCTCGAGCACACTGGGAGACTTGATGATTGGTTTGCTGACAACTCTGCATTTTGCAGCTGGAGAAGGAGAAGCATGTGTTGGTAGAGAGAGGAGTGGAGTCCCATCTCTGCCTGAAAGCCTGCACCGTCTCTGTGCAGAGAGAGGATTGCAGAACTGGGAGAAAGTGCAAACAGAGCTCTTATGGGCTCCCCAGAGTAGCCCGTTCTGAGTCACGTGACATTGGTTAAGTCTTTGTGGACTGCCTTCTGTGTTTGCTGTAAGGATGTTGCTGAGGGCAAACACACTAAAGTCAGTCGGTGTCTTTAATGAGGACCCTTCAGAGAAAGCTTCCTCTGGCTGATTGGCTCATGTTTAAAAACTTATTCCACATCTGATGACTTTACAGTGGCTTCGTACAGAATCTTTGAACTGAAGGGTCTAAGGTCTTTTTAAAGACAGTGACATCTCCTAAGGGTTGATCAGGGTCAGACTGAATGCAAAGATGCAGTGTATGAGGTGAGAATCCACAAAGTCAAAGTCAAACCTAAAAAGAAAGGGAAGGATTTGGGGAAAAGACTGAAGGGCTGTTGGGGTGCACAAAAACGATAGAAAAGATAGCTCGTGAAATACTGACTCCAAGCTGGTTTTTTTTTTTTTTTTTTTTTTTTTTTTTTTTTTTTTTTTTTTCCTTTCCTGGAACTCACTTGGTAGCCCAGGCTGGCCTTGAACTCACAGAGATCCGCCTGGCTCTGCCTCTCGAGTGCTGGGATTAAAGGCGTGCGCCACCACCGCCTGGCCCAAGCTGTTTTTAATGTTTAGATTGAGACGCTCGTGAAAAATTACTATGGTTGGGAGGCTGATGCAGTCACAGAGAAAGTGGCTACTGAACAGCAGTAGAAAAGCAGCAGCAGGAATGTCCTTTTATCTGGATGCTCTCCCTTAGTTTGTAAATCCTTGAGCGTCCTAAAACACGCTGGTGTGTTTCAAACCTGTGTTTATTACTGTTATATTGAGTATGTCCGTAGCCAAACCATATATTTAAAAACATTTATCTTATTTATTATTATTTTGTGCGTGTGTTGGTTCCTTCTACCATGCATTCCAGGAACTGGATTCAGGTCATCGGGCGTTTGTGGTGAGTGCTCTTACCTGCTGAGCCATCTTAATTCTTCCAAACCGTATTTTGTTTAAACATGCTTGTATGTGGGCTGGAGAGACAGCTCCGGGGTTAAGAGTGTACTGCTCTTGCTGGGGACCTGAGCTCTATTCCCAATGCCTGTGTCAGGCAGGTTATAACTGTCTGTAAATCTAGCTCCAGGGGTGCTGATGCCTCTGCTGTGGGCACAAGCATTCATGTACACAGACAGACACACATACACCTAGAAAAAAATTCAAAAAATTGCTCTGAAGTAATTCAGTGACCATCAGTGTGGATTTTGCTCATTCAACATACACTGGCTTCCTCAGTATTGGCATTATTTTAGAGACAGCAGTGGACAAAACAAAAAGTCTCATCTTCATGACATTTATTTTCTGTTTGCTTACCTTTTCAAAATATAACCATTCAGGTCAGTGAGCTGGCTCAGTGGGTAGGGGCCCTCGTGTGCAGGTAGGACAGACAATCTGGGTAGGAGCTCCAGATCAAGGAGGTGGCAAGAGACAGCCATCTGCTGGGCGGTTTCCCGTGACCTTAACATGCATGCCTAGGCATGCATGCATCTGTACACACACACACACACACACACACACACACACACACACACACACACACGGATGTAAAATAAATAAATAAATAACATGACTGTGCTGTTTAACAGAATGTACTTTCTAGAGTTAAGCAGCCTGCCCTTAATCACAAAGGCCACACTCCTACAGAGCTACCATAAGCACTTGGGAAGCCATCCCTACAGACCTTAAAGAAGGTTTACATCTGGATATCAGGTCATGTGGCATGATTACTCTGGGGAAGGAGGGGACCGCAAGAGGCAGGGCAGAGAGATGGGGGAGGGCGGGGGTGGGGGGACACGGGAGAAGGATGGGCAAAGTGCCAAAATGAAACCCATCACTCTTCACAACTGAAAAATGAATAAAAATAATAGATACTAGAAATTGACATTTTTTCAATGTTTCGAATGTTTTCGATTTGTAAGTAAGGCATGTGATCTAGTATACCTTTAATAGTTAGGTCTTTAGGGATATGGTTGCATATGTGTACAGAGAACCTTTTATGGAGGGCATACAGTTGCATGTGTGTGTACAGAGAACTTTTTGTGGAGGGCATACGATTGCATGTGTGTACAGAGAACCTTTTGTGGAGGGCA
>CABHPH010151708.1:0-21280 GCA_902168325.1 Peromyscus nudipes
TTAAAAATTAGCATTCATAATTGTAGTTTTGTCAGTGAACTGTGCAACTTTAATAACATACACATGAAAACACCACTCATTTTCAATCAATACACATTTTATAAGCAATCTGAAAGAAAAGATTTGTGGATTCTCTGAAAATCTAACTTCTTAGCTTAACCAGGTATAAATAATCTTAATTCCTGCCTTTATCATTTGATTCATTTCATCACATTTAATCATCTAATTAATATAGATTTATAGTTTATCCTCACTTGGCCTGCTGGGTAGACAACTCAAATCTTTATTTAAAGAATTTTGCCCCTCAGCTCAAAACACAATAACAACATGATAATAAAAACAACAATAATAAGTATTTTCCAGATAGGTACTGCTTTTCTTATTAAGTAATAGATTTGATTCAACTTAAAACTATTTGGTCTGAATACTACCTTAAGTACAGACAAAGGAGTCTATTAGTAAAGACAAATATTTGAGCCTATTCTTCTTTTGAAAGCATAAAGACAAAAAAGAGCTCTCATGAGATCCATTGAGAATAGACACTGAGTCTGGTCAAGTGTCCTGAAAAGTAGTTACACATGAAAAAGTCCCCACAGAAAATAGACATCAACTTGGGGGGTAATTGTCTTGGAAACAACTTCCATCAAATTAAAAAAAAAAAAGTCAATATTATGGATAAGCCATAACTGACCTTGTAGAAATACATCTGCTACTAAAATTTTGATTTCAAAATTCCCAAATGCCATTTGCTCCTCCTGGGTAATTTTTGGCTCTTCTTAGATAAATGATTCCAATTTCCCTGCTCAAAACTCAAGTGCTTTTGCTCATCTGAGAAAGATCTTTTTAAGCCTTTAGAGTTGATACACCCTCTCTTTTTGTTCCAATTCCAAAGTTTGTTTTATTTTAGTAACTATAGTCACATTTTGTGTCCATTGTTCCTAACATACTCTTGTCAGAAAATTTTTGTGAAATATTAGTTTAAAATATGTTACATTCATTTATGCTGTAGAATATTTGTTTAATGATGCAAAGATGTATTGCACCTTTTATGTTGCATTTGTTTAACTCTACAAAGCTGTATTAATTTTCCTGTCTAAAATACCTGATTAGTATAATTAAAAAGCTCAATGGTCAATATCTAGGTAGGAGAAAGGATAGGCAGGGTTGCCAGGTAGAGAGAATAAATAGGAGGAGAAATATAGGCTTGTAAGAAGAGGAAAAAAGAGATGTGTGAGAAAAGGAGAGAGGAAGCCAGGGGCCTAGTCACCAGCCACAGAGTAAGAAGAAAAGTATATAGAATAGAGAAAGGTAAAAACCCAGAGACAAAAGGTAGATTGATAATTTAAGAAAAGCTGGCTGGAAACAAGCCAAGCTAAGACTAGACATTCACAAGTAAGAATAAGTCTCCATGTGTTTATTTGGGAGTGGGTAGCAGGCCCCCAAGGAGCAATGAGTAAAGAAAATCTCCAGAAAAATCTTCTTTATGTTTTATTGTACATATATGCGGAATATCCTCATCTGGTCTACATGGTTAGATATGGTGGAATACAGAGTTTCACATATTCCTTCGAGTGTCAGCTTTTCTATATTAGAATCTTGGTATCTAATACTCAACTTTAGTATATGCTTTCCTCATTCATCACTATATACCTGTCTTCCATAAGCTTTTTTACTTAATGCTGTCTTTAGCCACAACCATTATACTGGACACAATGTGTCCATCAGTCTTAACTCCAGGGAAATCATCTCTACCCTATGCCCAGTTGTCAAAATCAATTTAAATCAACATGAATGTTAGAACATTTGTATCACCTAAATGTACCTTCACAAAAACTAAATTTTTTCCTACTTTCATCCCTTTCCCTTCTCCAACCTGTTGTGAAATCAGGTTTCATCAATTATGGCCCACTTTCCATGTAATTTGAATTCGTCACTGACTGATTTAAAATTCTGTGATTTGAAACTCTATAAAAATATACATGTCGCCGGGCGTTGGTGGTGCACGTCTTTAATCCCAGCACTCGGGAGGCAGAGCCAAGCGGATCTCTGTGAGTTCAAGGCCAGCCTGGGCTACCAAGTGAGCTCCAGGAAAGGCGCAAAGCTACACAGAGAAACCCTGTCTCGAAAAACCAAAAAAAAAAAAATGCACATGTCAAACTTTTCTGGCATATACATCCCTGTACATATTTAAATTGTTAGTATTAGTTTTTAAATGCTATATAAAGACAGTCATCACAGGCCTCAACAAAGAAAAGCTCAGAGGTAATTCAATCTTTTCTTCAAAGGGAACTAAATTAAATTTAAGAATGACAGTTCTACTGAGTTAGTGTTGGTCTCAAAGATGTCAATAATTGGTTCATCAAAATGTACTTTAGTGAGGTATTATCCACAGATATTGAAGTTGTCTATTTTTCTTTAAGTACCAGTGACAATAACAACTTGCCTATTAGCAATCACTATGTATTTACTACATGGAAAGTTCCATTATGTTTATGTTTATATTTATATAAATGAAGATCAGAATAAATATAAAAGTGGTACATTACTGTCTACAAGTATAACAGATTCATCATGGAAATTAAACATCCAAGGAAAAAATTTTCATTCTAGTTACTGTTCTCTGATATGGTTTTATTTCATCAATTTTAAATTGGATTTAAACAGATAAGTTTATTAGCAAAAACTACATATCTCCTTATTTGTTATAACATATCACATTCAGAGTTTGTGCATTTTGCTTTTAAGCTACTCTCATTCCAAATCGAAAAAGCATTAATTACATGATTCAGTTTCTTTGTGAAAATACAGTTCCTACTGCCCAGCTGTTTTTCTAAACACAGTTTATTTTCTCTGCTACAGTAATTTGTAAATTAATACTACAAACTTCATCTTACCACTCTCCAGTTAACTCTGTTCAAACTGTTATTGATGACTGATTTTCAAGTCTTTGTCTGCTGAAGGTAAAATTCTGATATCAGTTAGTAAGAAAATTTTATACCTCAAAGTATTAAATTGTTTAGCAATAATCTTTGGTGTTATGATAGGCAGACACATTTATCTCTTTCTACTACTATAAAAATAGAGTTTGAGTCTGTTACACTCAAAAAAGCTTTTGAATGATAAAAACAGAAATATTATCAGTAGTCAATGGATTTAAGTCATGAGGTGAAAACAAACATATCGTTTACTTCTTATCTTTAATAACAAAAATGTAATTTAATGAGCTGATTTCTTTCTAGAGATAGTCAACAATCCCTTTAGATAGTCTGAAGTGTTAATCCCCACTTCTATGATATTAAATAATTGTTTGACAATTTTCCCTTTTTATGGACTCTACATAGTGAAATAATCATACAAACCCAGGAGTAAACTCCTCTCTTTCTACCCAGGTTGGAAAAAGGTGCTGTCTGTTCATTCTATCGTGTGGTAAGAGCATGCGGCTCCTGAGCGGGCACACCTGCAACACCCTGTGTTCAACCCTCTGGATGATGAAGCTCAACCCATACAGTGCCTCACACAGTTTGCTTAGCAATTTCTCAATGGGAAAGTACAGATTTTCAGAAGAAACTACTAGCAATTCAATGAAATTTTCTGGCAAGCTATTGAGAAATATTACACAATGTTGGCTATTGCTTGCCATTACATAAAATACAAATAAATTAAGAAATCACAGCTTCAAGTCCTCTAACCAACACATAGTATGTTAGAATCTGAGGTTCAAAATTTTCGACTGTGCTTAATGAGCTTTTATATTTAATATTTAAATATTTCATGAAGACTGGGCAGTTTGTGATCGAATGGTTAAAACAAAACTTTAAAACTATGAAAAACTTCAGCATGTATGTCAAAATTTCTAAAAGTATTATTTTTATTCAAACATTCACTATCATTATTATAACACATAACTTCATTTCCTAATTTTCTTATTTGCTCCTTCCTTTAGCTTGCTGTATGAAAGTATACTTTATTGTATGAAAGAGTAGTCTGATAAGTATAAAATACATAGAAATAAAGGCATAACTTGGTACTCTTCATTAGCATATTCTTATGTGTTAATATTGTAACAGCAGTACTGATGTCTTATGAAATAATTTGAAATACATGTTTTATTCAAAATCTGTAATGTTGTCACCCAATAGGAACATTTCCAGTCAAATCAGATAATTTTTCTCTTATGAAATCAGAGTACTGTCATTACTCCCGTTCCTATATGCCTTCTGACACGTATCCTAGGACTTTGATTGAAAGCTATTACCTGTCAAACAAAACTGATGAAAAAAGAATTGAAACAAAGAAAAAAAAATGTTCCACTTCAACAAATTGGCACAGATGTTAACTAAGACCAAAAAGAAAAGAGACACCTATTCATATGAAGTTCTTCAGAAGCTGGTGAGATGACGCAAAGTTAAGAGCACTTACTGCTCTCTCAGAGGACCAGAGTTGGATTCCCAAGACCCAAGTCAGTCACAATCCCTGTATCTCCATCTTCAGGAGAGCCAATATTTTCTGGCCTCTGCAGAATCCTGCACTTATGAGTACATAACTACACACAGGCACACCTGCACACACATAATTTTAAATAAAATAAATCTTTGAAAACATCAATAAAATAAAAATTTCTCATTTGAATTCCAAACTGATAATTATATTTCCTAAATTATAAAAAAACAAAAAAATCACAAAACTATTGAAGAATATTGCTAAGAAAATGAGCAAGGAGTCATATTTGATAACCAATGAATATTGAAGTTTTTAAATTAGATTTTGATTACTTGAACATTATTTGGAGTATGTTAATTGGAATAAGGGCAAGCACCTACAGAAGAAGTACGGGAAATTATTATATACAAACAAAAATTTGTGTAGATAGAAAACCAAAGCAAAGTTTATGGATGTATCCAAACCTTTGAGGGCATTGTGCAAAATTAGGTCTTTTGTCACCCTTACATGTTCCTTGATGTTCTGATAATTTTACATTTCATTCTTTATAGATGTAGTTAGTATCACCACAGGTGCACAGACAAGCAAATCATTTGTATTACAATGTGAAATGTTGACTACAATAGAGTCAGGCAGTATCTGAATAGCATAAATCCAGCTCTAATGAGAAAAATTTATCTTAAGCCTAATCTATGTCAACCAAACAATGCTGATCCTATTCCTTGCAATCCAATATTCATTCTCCTCATGCCAATCTAGGATAAATTGGTTATGAATAACATAGTAGATGTAAATATTTCAACAGCTCTAACAAGTCTAGTCTTAGCATCATTTTCATTTAAAAATCTTTACCTTGAGACTTTATACCTAGAGAACAGCACTTTCTTAACAACCAGAGAATCATATTAGCAGCCACAGTCATAGTATGGCTCACACAGTTTAGGATGGATGTTTCAATGCACACCAGTATCTGGAACAAAATGAAAATATGAGATTACTTATTAGAGAATCAGGGAAAAACTGCAGTTAAAGGTAACAGACCTGGGTATTTTCTCAGCCTTTTTGACTTGTGTCGCACTATCATTCTGTTTTTATTTGCATTTAATATCATTTTAGGTAAAGAATGTAATCGAGATCATTGCCATGAATTTTACCATAATCATATTGTGAAATTTTCATTTCAAAATCCAAGACATAAGACACTGTGTATTTTGTGGTTCTCAGAGGCATACCTTTTGTGAACAGGGGAACTTTTCAGAAATCTAACACTGTAGATGTAACCAACCGTCTTATTAAATAAGAAACACAGATCCAATGTAAAGATAAAAGCCCAAGAGGTCAGAGCTAAGAGTCTTGCCGCTTTCCGCCAGCTAGCCTCTCCCGCCAAGAGACCTCTCCGAAAAGGACTACTTCCTGTGCGTTCGCCTTTAAATAAGAGTTCTGTTCTGCCTTCTCATTGGTTGTAAACCCAACTACGTGACTGCCTCATCACTGCCTGTCTGTACAGACCTCCAGGTCTTCTATGGTTGGTATTGAGATTAAGGGCTTGTGTCTCCAATGCTGGCTGTATCCTTGAACACACAGAGATCTACCTAGTTCTGCTTACCAAGTGCCGGGATTAAAGGCATGCACCACCACAGCCCTGGCTTTAGCTATGGCTTGCTAATAGCTCTGACCCCTAGGCAGCTTTATTTATTAACATACAAATAAAATCACATTTCAGTACTAATAGAATACCACTATATTAACACAATGGCTTACATATTTTTGAATATATGCACATTATACTAACATTCTCTGTCCCTAATAGAAAGTGAAGAAAAGAGGAAAATAAACATGATTGCTGTCTTTCATTTTTTCTTAATTACCCAAAGCAAGGGAATGACAATGAGTAAAAAACATGAATTAAGTAATGCTAGTTTAATATTGTGTTATTATTGGTGCTTCTTGAAATATCATGGTGTTCCTTTGGTATTCAGAACTAACTCTGTCCTAAAATGTAGCCCTCAGGAATATTTGCTCATAATAACTCCACCATAGATGTGGCACACTTAGCAAGTACCTGGTTTGCTTCTCACTAAACTGCCCCAAATCTCTAATTTTTTTTTTTTGGAATCTTATGTTCAGAAACATTATGAACTATACGTGAATAATGTAATTGCTAGGATCCTGGAGAAGTCCCACAGAAGACCACCGTCCTTGTATGCAATCAACAAGAACATTTTTATTATTCCAGCATGTAGGGGGGTCTGCCATCACACACTAAGGCAAGATGGCAAAGTCCATGAGAGGGAAGTGAGGGCTCTTTTTAAGCCTAGCTAAGAGGAGTGTCCAAGGAAGTTATCTCATCTTAGATATGATTGGCTTATGTGAGTGGCAATTCTGTTATTAATTTCTAGTGGCTAGAGTTAGCTGGGGTTTGGTCAGAACTATAGTTTCCCATTTGGGAGCAGGCCTGGACAAGTCCCAGGCTTTTTCCTTATTTGGTTATCACCTTGAGCTTGTTGGTTATGACTCAGGCCAGGTATGTACCTAGCCTCTTCATACTTGCTGTCTGGGGTGTTGGAGACTAATTGTCTTTTGTTTTTGGCTCTTCCTCAGAAACTGCTTGCTCAGTTCCAAAAAGCAGGGACTGAGGCCTAGTTCTTAACTGAATTATTAGGGCAAACTGTCATGATATTTAAATGGCCCTCTCAGTAACAAGGAAGGAGAGGATGTGGAGCAAGAGGAACACTCCTCCACTGTTGGTGGGAGTGCAAACTTGTACAGCCACTTTGAAAATCAGTATAGCCATTTCTCAGAAATTGGGAATCAAACTACCCCCAATACCCAATGATACCACTTTGGGACATATATCCAAGTGATGCTCAATCATACCACAAGGACACTTGCTCAACTATGTTCATAGCAGCATTATTCATAATAGCCAGAATCTGGAAACAATCTAGATGGCCCTCAACTGAAGAATGGATAAAGAAAATGTGGTACATATATACAATGGACTATTACTCAGCTGTAATAAACAATGAAATTTGAAGGCATATGGATGGAACTAGAAAATATCACCCTGAGTGAGGTAACCCAGACTCAGAAAGGCAAACATGGTGTGTACTCACTCATAAGTGGATACTAGCTATAAAGCAAAAGATAATAAGACTATAACCCACATCTCCAGAGAATCCAGGAAACAAGAAGGACCCAAAGAGGGATGCATGGAACACCTTGGGAAGGGGAAAGAGAGGAGATCTCCATGAGTAAACTAGGGATGGAGAGGCAATAGAGTGGAAGGGATGGGGGATGAGAACATGAAGAAACTGGATGGTGAAACTGGGGGAGGGATGGAGTGGGAGAGCAATGAAAGAGAGGGAGACATTGTGGGGTAAGGTAGAAACCTGGTGCTGGGGAAATTCCTAGGAATTCACAAGAATGACCCCAGATTAGACTACTAGCAATAGTGGTGAGGGTACCTGTACTGGCTTAACCCAGTAATCAGATTGGTGAATACCCTAACTGTCATCATAGAACCTTCATCCAGTAACTGATGGAAGCAGATGGTCCATAGCCAGGCACCAGGCTGAGCTCTGGGAGTCCAGTGGAAGAGAGGAATGAGAGATTCTATGAGCAAAGGGAGGTCAGGATCATCATGGGGAAATCTACAGAGACAATGGAAACAAGCTGACAGGAACTCATGAACTTTAAACCTACACGGGACCAGACTAGACCCTCTGCATATGGGAGACAGTTGTGTAGCATCATCTGTTTGAGGTGCCCCTGGCAGTGTGATCAGGATCTATCCCTTGTGCATGAGCTGGCTAGCATTCTGGATCCTATTACTTGTGGTGGGACCCCTTGCTAACCCTTGATGGATGCGGGAGGGGCTTGGTCCTGCCTCAGCTGAATGCAAAAGACTTTGCTATCCCCCCCATGGGAGGACTTATGTTTTTGGAGGGGGAGTGGGGGGTGGGTCAGGAGGGGAGGTGGGGGGGGAACTGTTGGAGGGATTAGAGGGGGATTTGTGGTTGGTATGTAAAATAAATAAAAAATATTGTAAATAAAAAAATAACAATTTTTTTTAAAAAAAAGGAATTTCAGAATGGTGACAGTAGAGCACTAACTCTGTCAGGATCCTTCTTTAGAATAGGCCACATGACTATGAATCTGGTTTGGTCTCATGATAATTCCTCCCCAAATATTTTCCAATGGTTTTTCATCTCATTTCATGTGGAGTCTTTGTCTTTCTGAACAGTGGGTATGAATACTACAATTTCAGGATTCCAAGGAGTTGAATTTTATTTATATTTTAATTTTCTTTTCTTTACTACATATCGTCTTCCTTTGGGTTTTTATTGCTATGAAGAGACACCATGACCATAACAACTCTTGTAAAGAGAACATTTAATTGAGGGTGACTTGCTTACAGTTTCAGAGGTTCTGCCCATTATGATCACTAAGGGGAGCATGGCAGTGTGCAGGCAGACATAGTGCTGGACCTGAGATTGCTCTTTCTTAGAGGCAACAGGAAGTCAACTGACTCACACTGAGAGAAGCTTGAGAAAGAGTGACCTCAAATCCCACCCCCACAGTGACACATTTCCTCCAATAAGGCCACAACCCCAATTGTGCGACTCCCTTTGAGGATTCATTTTCTTTCAAACCATAACCACACACACACAAATATAGAGAGAGAGTCATATCATCTATATTTAATATATTATATATAGATTAATGTATTGTATACTTGCAATTGTATACAATTAATAGTTGCATATTGATATGTATATAGAATGCTATATATAATATATATTATATGTGTTATTTTGAAATGAAAATACAATATCAGTTTCCCTCTTTCCCATTCCTATCTATAGGACTTATCATATATACCCTTCTTACTCTTTCTCAAATTCATAGACTATCTGCAATCTGCTCAGTACATATAATGTACTTCTTTGTATATTATTTCAGGGCTGATCACTTGGTGTTGGATAACCAAGTAGAGAGTTCTTCCCTGGAAAGGACTATTTATCCTGTCCTCAGCATTCATTTATTGCCTGCAGTTCTTTGTCTAGGATTGGGTCCCCATGAGAATTTCTTTTTTGATGACAGCATGTATAATTATGGTGTCCATGTTAAGTTGGTAGACTCAGTTGGCTAGACCCCTCTGAAAGGGGTCTACAATGTCTAAGATCTGACTAGACACAGAGTCCCTGTGGTTTAATGTTCAAATAACACTGCTGTGGGAAGACACTCTATATGGAGTTTATCTTCTTCTTAGCAAAAATAGCCATTTGGGCAAGAAACTGTTCTTGCCTGGACTGCTTGAAAAAATGTATTGACTCGACATTCAGGACCCATAGAAAGGTGACCACTGAACTTTGCTTGGCTAAATGGTCCTTCAGGTTCCTGCTTCACAGAGGAAACTGCCAGACATTCTACAGGACACAGAAAAATGACTAAGAGACTCTAGCCCTGTGGCCTGAAGACAGAGGCCCCAACTTTACAAGAGAACTTTGGATGACTGTCCAGGCTAGCAGCTGTCTCTGTCTACACTGCAAGACTCCCAAAAGTTGCTTGCATCCTTCTCCCATTTCTCAGGTAATATTATATCCTTCTGAGGTCTTTGATGTAGTTAAAGCTAGATACAATTTTCCTTAGTTATGATAAGAGATAAGTTAGATATGAAACCTTAGACTCACAAATATAGGATAGATAGGATATCTTCTTTAATTTTGTCAAAAACAAATAGACTAGATATTATAAATAAAATAGATATTGTAACTGTAATTCTTGCTTGATAATTGTTTTGTTATCTGTAATTTTACTATGTAAAAGTTAAAAACCTTCCTTTAAAAAAAAAGAAATGGGAAAGTGCTGTGGGATGTTCTGTATGGCAAATGTGTTGCTCTGATTGGTTAATAAATAAAACACTGATTGGCCAGTAGCCAGGCAGGAAGTATAGGCGGGACTAACAGAGAGGAGAATTGAGAGAACAGGAAGGCAGAGAGAGAGAGACACCTGCCAGCCGCCGCCATGACAAGCAAAATGTAAGGTACTGGTAAACCATGAGCCACGTGGCAACTTACACATTAATAGAAATGGGTTAATTTAAGATATAAGAACAGTTAGCAAGAAGCCTGCCATGGCCATACAGTTTATAAGTAATATAAGCGTCTGAATGATTATTTTGTACATGGGTTATGGGACTGCAGGGGCTTGGTGGGACCAGGAGAGAAGCTCTCCAGCTACATAATACTTATCATGGTAGATGGCCTAAGCTCCAAATGTCTGACTCTTGTCCAAAATGCCCTGCCTGCATCATAGATGATTATAAAAATTTAATCCAATGTTATAGAATCTCAAATTTAAGATATTGCCTTGAATCTCAGAAAAATTAGGACTTTGGACTTTTAAATGGTGTTGGAAATGTTAAAGAAAGTGGGTATTTTTGAAATTGGACTAAATACATTTGGCATTATGAGCTAGCCATGAGCCTATGGTCACAAGTGGAATACAATGGCCTCAAAGGGAAGTGTTTGAGTATCAAGTTGACAAGTGGTGGGATTTCAATGTTAAATATTGTCAGTAGGACTGGTTGTAGACTCACCTTGGAGACAACCTCAGGGCATGCCTGTGAAAGGTTGCCAACTTTAGGAACACTGGAAAAGTCTTTAGAGAATATACAGATTAGGCTAATTAAGCTATAAAAACCTATTCTGAGTGTTGGCCCTACCATTCTCACCTAGGACTGGGGTCATGAACAGTATACAATGGAGCAGAAGTGAGCAGAAGAGGAGAATTTACTTTCCTCTTATTTTAAAAAAAGATATGAACCCCACAGAGTCACTAGGTGATTGTGAGGAGGTGAATATAATTTCTTTGTACAGTATGTGTGGAGAATTATGGCCAATATGGTAAGTTAAGTATGTTTTATCTTTCTGCCCTGTATGTGGTAAGACTCTTTGCTGAAAACACTATACTCTTGAGTCATAGGACATGGAAAAATCAAACTGATACTGCTTCAGAAACTTCTTCCCCATTGCCTAGCTGCCATAGTGCAGAAAGGAGTTAAATCTTAGAACATGAGAAAAATAATCATGAATCCTAACTACCTAGGAACCCTATGTGCTACATTGATATCTGGCCTATAAAGGCATGGCCACTTGTGCAATAACGACAAAACATCATGAGAGTAACCAACAACTTTCTGATTACTTTTAACACCTACTACACATATGGAATCCATATCATGCTCTATTATCTGATCCAAGACCTGTAGCTAGACAGGACATAAGGTACTTTAGGAGATCTTACTACTATTACTTGTGGGAGCCCACAAAGATTCCTACTTGCGGTTTGACTCAAGGTCAGAGAGTCATAGTTTATCTTGCTCTCCTACTGCATAATAGGGTACAAAGCCATGATTACCAGGTGTCTTATAATTCAAGGCCTAATCACAAGATGCTTTGCTGTTGGGCATGTTTACCAGGTGTTTTGAAGGGTCTACACATGGGTGTATGTTGTGTTTTTGATCTTGAAAGGGGGAGGTCTTTTGCTTCTCCACTTGCTAGTGTATAACAAGATCATTTGAAATAAACTCAAGGTCTCCAGGCTGCTGGGTATTGACCCAAGGCCTTCCAGAAGCTATCCTGTGTCTTTGTCTTTCTCTCCATCTCCTTCCATATTTTCTATCTAGAATTTCTCAGTTCCTCACTTCCCCCTTCAAAGGACTCTTTGATAGGGGCTGGACCCCAACACTGGGCTCTGACAATTAATCTGCTAATGGTTAAAGTGATTCCATGACTTATTATACCCATGTATCAGTGTATCTCTCAACTCTCACAAGAAAAGCTTTGAATTTTAGTAGATGACAGTAAACACAGAGTCTCAAAACTGACCAAAGTGCAGAGAATAAGAAATTTTGAAGTGCTCAATTCTAAATGGGGCATGTGTCACACCCTTCCTTTGAAAGCTCTGAGATAAGTACCTAACAGAGAGAAGAAAGATTTTAAGAGCCAGAGGTGGCATATGACTACCATGAAGCAGTGTTTCTGGACACAATTAGAAAGTTATACACATGATATCACAATGATTGTGAAAGCTTTCACAAGACCTGTCCAAACTCAAGCCAGACAAAGTCCAAGCATGGAGAGAGGAGTTAATGAAAAAGTCCTAACACATGGAGAGCAATTATAGAAAATATACAGCTGCTGGTAGAGGGAGAATTAGTTACTTTATGAACATAGATTTTGGTAGTTCTGATTACATTGAATGGTAACACACACATAAATCAGTAACTAAACAATGGACTAAAATAAATGAGAACACAAAATTTTGTGTGTGCAGAATAACAAGTGGATCTGAAAGTAGTTAGAGAAGGGAATGTTTATGAACAAAATACAATGTATAAATTCTCTTTGAATTAATAAAAGTGTCTGTTAAAATATTCTGTTTATTGTAAGCATTTATACAAACATATGGTAATGAATTTTGAAATAAATAATACATATGTCATTTCATAAATTCTCATGACTGTCCCTAAAATTATATACATATATTAGTCACAGTTTATTAGTCACCTACTGCTACAACAATATGGTTAACTGCCAACTTAATCATTGGAATTGTATTATTTTCTTCCCCAAATTCTTATCCTTGAGTTGGCTGGTCCTGTCTCTGGGATGCATGATTCATATTTGTTCTTGTGTCTTTTTCCAGTCATTTCTACAATGAAAGTTTTCATGGTAAAATGCATGTGAAGCTTCTCTTCTAACTATACTCTGCATCGTTCTTTGAACAAAATAAATTAGATGTTGTAGTATAAGGTAGGCAGTTCAGTCCTTCATTTTCCATGGCAAGTGAAAGTGAAGAGAGACTGAAGATGGAGTCAACCTATCACATGAAGGAAATTGTACACCTATATTATTACTTATTCACATGGAAAAGAGGATTTTAAAGTGAAAATTAGTTAAATTTGCACATACCTAATATATTAAATTTAGATATTTAGACAGTTAAATGATAAAGAAATGTATTTTCAAACTCCGAAATATTTTGAGCATGTGCCAGAGAATCACGTGGGCTCTACAAATCACGGTAATTTGATTATTAGTTTGTCACTAGTAGAAAAATATCAAGATATTTAGAGGGCCTAGTCCAGTCCCATGGGGGCTCCATGGCCAACAGTCCACAGTTCATGGACTTCCACTAGTGTGGCCAGTCATCTCTGCACGTCCTCCCATCATGATCTCGATGTCCCTCACCTGCAGTATCTTTCCTCTCATCAATTGGATTCCCGGAGCTCAGCCTGGTGCCTGGCCGTGGATCTCTGTATCTGCCTCCATCTGTCACTGGACAAAGGCTCTATGATGACAGCTAGGTTATTTGCTAGGCTGGTCACTAGAGTAGACCAGTCCAGGCACCCTCTGGACCACTGCCAGCAGACCAAGGTGCGGTCAACCTTGTGGATTCCTGAGCGCCTCCCCAGCACCCTGCCTTTTCCTATTCCCATGATGTCCTCATCTATCATGGGTATCTCCCTCCCTGCCCTCCCACTCTGTCCCTGTTCCAGCTTGACCCTCCCATTTCCCTATGTTCTCATCCCCCACTCCTCACCCTCTGCCACGCCCCCACACCCAGTCCACTCATGTAGATCTCATCCACTTCTTCTTCACAGGATCATCCATGTGTCCCTCCTAGGGTCTTTTCCTGTTAGCTAGGCTCTCTGGAGTTGTGGGCTGCAGTCTGGCCATCCCTTCCCTTCCATTTAGTATCCACTTATGAGTGAGTACATACTATGTTTGTCCTTCTGAGTCTGGGTTACCTCACTCAAGATGACATTTTCTAGTTCCATCCATTTGCCTGCAAATTTCATGGTATCATTGTTTTTTACTGCTAAGTAGTACTCCATTGTGTAATTTAGTGTCCAAATTCTATTATATACTGTGAAACATTATGGTCAAAGATCTTAATAATAACTATATGAGACTAGGAAAAAATCAAATCGACTCTGTGATCCATAATGAACATGAGTGAAAAACAATTACAGAAATATTTTCATTGAGGAAAATTAAATGTTCAGTATAATTGGTTCTTTAACACTTACTACTTAATTAACATTGATAGGTAACTATATCCAACCAAAAATATTCATGGGATAAGTTTTACTAAGATGTGTTCATGGTAACTGATCCTTGCTGATAAATATCAGTAATTAATTATCCAGGGGTGGGTAATTTGCTAGACATAGAGAAGTTTATTTACTCAAGCATTCGATCAGCATAAATCATACTCCTTTTAGTAACTTGTTTCCAAAAAAGTCTGAAATGCCAATTTGTGGATTTACTATTCTTCTACAATCTAAAGTATCCCAAAGTAAAAATAGCTCAGAATATTTTTAAAGTTAAAAAAAATTAAGGTATACTAGGAAGCCCTTTAAACAAGGTCAGCAAGATAGCTCCAGAAGTAAAGGCACTTCCTGTTCAGGGCTGACCACCTGAGTTCTATCTGTGGAAACTAAACAAGGGTAGATGAGAACTGAGTCAACCAATTGCCTTCTGACTTCTGCATGAGATGTGGCACATGTTCCCTATGTCTTCTATGTGTCTCTGTTCTCACTGATGACTATCACATACACACACACACACACACACACACACACACACACATACACACACACACACACTGAAGTGGAAATCTAGTTAAATAATTTTAGTTGTTTAAATCACGAAATGCTTATAATTCCTATTTGCTAGAAAAAGAAGAAACAGCACCTTATCCCACCCACACTAATGTGAGAGTTGAGTGCTCTTACGACAAATTCTTTACAGACAGAAGCACATTAATTCACTATAAAGTTCTGCCTTTGATTCCAGTAAATAAAATTTTGTTGTGATACTCTCCTAAGGTCTGTTTCCCAAATTATTAAACTAAATTATACAGACAAAGCTTCTAATTATAAATTTACTGTCATTGATTCACGTGAAAATTTAATGTATTGTATATAGAGACATGTAATATAATATTCTGGTTTACATGTTTATATATATGCATGTATACATATGTATATATGTGTATGTGCATATGTATATATGTGTGTGTGTGTATATATATAAAATCAGCAATGCCTAATTTTCTAAAGTGAACATTAACACTCCACATTTAGAATGTTCTCTTTTGTTTTGTAAATTTGCTTTTCATTTATACCCCTTAAAACAAGTGAATTTATAATAAAGCTATTCTTTTTTTTTTTTTTTTTTTTTTGGTTTTTCGAGACAGGGTTTCTCTGTGTAGCTTTGCGCCTTTCCTGGAACTCACTTGGTAGCCCAGGATGGCCTGGAACTCACAGAGATCCGCCTGGCTCTGCCTCCCGAGTGCTGGGATTAAAGGCGTGCGCCACCAACGCCTGGCTATAAAGCTATTCTTTATAAAGAAATAAATATGACATAGCAATTCATATGAATTAAATAAGGATACTAAATAAATTCTGAATAATGTAACTGTTTAGCCATTCTCTGAAGCACATGGTCACATGACACATAGCTTTAAATTTCTGAAATCAGCTCTGTAATAGTAAGCTGTTCCTCGATGATCAGCTGAATGATGAATGTGCAGATTTCTTCACAGCCCAAATGCTGATGTATGTCAATAAACAAGTAAAGCAGATGTGATTCAAGTTTTCTCCAGAGCCAGGAACAGATGGGCTCTGTGCTCTGTGAGAGTACAAACACACCAAGGGCATGACTCAAAGAAGGACTCCGCTGTCCAATCTTATTGTAAATTAAGACAAAAGTTAATACACAAAATGTAAAAAGGAGCCCTAAGATTGACAAAGCTTTGTCAACAAGAAAAGTAAAATAACTGGTGTACTGTACAAAGCCTACCATGTCACAAGGATAAAACAACATGCAAATCTACATATGGCATCAGTACCAAATAGTCACAAAATATTAATACCATCTTTTATTCATTATTATGTGCTTTGTGCCAATGAACATCCTACTTTCAAAAGGTTAGCAGCAAATACCAAGCTCTTAATTTTAATTAACCTAATGTGTGATGTCCCAAACCCAATTTACACTAAACACACGCAAAAAATTTAAGTAGCATACTGTCTCTAAGTACCCAATCCAAAAATTAGAGAAAGAGAGACAGAGAGAAAATAGGTGCCAACATACAAAATCTTTTACAGAAATAAACCTACCTGTGTATAATTCTCGATTTTTTTTCTCTAATCACTTTAGCTTTTCACTCATTAAAATACACATAAATTAGGAATCAAGGAAATAACCTGTAATTTTTCCATCTATGTCATTTCTCTTTATGTTGCCCAATCTAGATGTAAACGCTATGGTGTTCCTGCCTCTACCCTGACAGTGTTGATGTTACAAACACTGTGCATCTTGGATGGAATTGGTTTGTATTTTCAGAGCTCTCTGTCCTCCTGTCTCATCTGTCTACAGTTTATAGTCTGTGATCTCTCCTCACTTTCTCAGGCTTCAGCTGAGGCAACCTCATCTCATATTGGACCAATTCAATTTCTTTATGAGGTCTTGTCAAGACTCTCTAAGCATTGTAGTCTTCTTTAATAAGGATCAGAAGGTTAAAAGGATTCAAAGCCAAGAACTCAAAGCACAGACAAACCCTGATGTGCTAACCTGAGAAAACTGTAGTGAGAAAAAATATTTCCATCTAAAATAATAGTTGATATTGAGAAATAGTGAATTATTTCTCAAATATATTTTTAGTGCAAAGGAAAATTTTTTTATGTTCATAGTTATTTTCTAACCTTACTAATTATGTTCTGCTTTCTTAAATTTGGATAATTTTATATCATTTGATAATTTATATAGTTTGTTTCCAAATAACATTTTATTAGTTTGGTACATATATTGTAAAGTGTGTATGGTTCAAAATGGGAGAGTTCAATATATATGAAATTATGTACAATTGAATTACAATACAATGAATATCTTTTTCTGGACAAATTTAGACACATATTTAAAGAAAAATATAGCCAGCTAAATGGCTAAAAATGAATTTGTAAGTGGAAGGAAACTTAAAAAGCCATTGTGTACCATGGTATAATTAATTAAATGGAAAACATCCTAACTTTGTAGGGATATAAAAAGCAAGTTGATGGGGAATATTATTTTAAGGTGTGTTACTTTTATTTACATTGTGTTTGTTTAATTCTGTGAAGCTGTGTTACTGTGCCTGTCTAAACACCTGATGGTCTAATAAAGAACTGAACAGCCAATAGCAAGTCAAGAGAAAGAATAGTCAAGGCTGGCACCCAGAGAGAATATATAGAAGGAGAATTCTGAAAGAAAGGAGTAGACAGAGGAGGAGAAGGACATCAGGGGGCAGCTACCCAGGTACACAGCAATCTACAGAGTAAGAAATAATTAAAAGCATACAGAAATAGAGAAAGATAAAAGCCCAAAGGCAAAAGCTAGATGGGATAATTTGAATCAGTTAAAGCTAGCTAGCAACAAGCCAAGCTAAGGCCAGACATTTAAAATTAAAAGTAACCCTCTGTGTGTGATTTATTTGGGAGCTAGGTGGCGGCCTCCTCAAAAGAGTAAAAACAAAGAATAACACAACTGGGATTTAATAAGTAGATTAAAAGTTATTTACATTTACATTAATTATGACTCTATTCTATTAATTTATATGAGAAATAGACGAACTAACAATAAAATATTCCTTAGTTCTTTTACTATCTGAAATTATATTGCTAAAATGATATGGGGAACACAAGTAAAGCCCATGAATTGTGTACATATACAGAAATTTACAAAATAGTGCACCTATAAAAATGTATTATAGCTGGACTGTAGTTGTGCACACCTTTAATCCCAGCACATGAGAAGCAGAGGCGCATAGATATCTGTGAGCTCAAGACCAGACTGGTCTACAGCGTCAATTCCAGGACAACCAGATCTACTCTGAGAAACCATGTCTTAAAAATTAAATACAAGTATTAAATAGTTGAAGGCTCTTTCAATACTTTGAATTAGATCATACTATAGATCTTGTATACTTAGTATACTTTATTCTTAGCATCAATGGTTGTCAACTCACCAGGAATTGATGCTAAACTGTCAATTTGCTCAAAAACACTCCTTATCTCTAGAAAAAAAAATTTAATAGCTATCACATAGAACTTGATAATTAGCACCTGCTATATGTATCTTATTTTTTTTCTTGAATGACATACATACAACTTTCCTGTTTTAAGAGGTTTAAATAGCATAATAAAATATATAAGGCAAAACTAGACAAAAGGAGAGAAAGCCAAGGAGTGTAGAGAAAACACAAGGAGGGGTTGAAGAAATGTGACAGTGTTCTCTTTCAGGATGTGTACCTCATACTCTCAAGGGAATGAGTGTTTAAAATAAAATTAGTGTTTGTAGCTAATACTAGCCCACTCAGATAATGTGCTGTCATCAGAAAAATATATGTTTCGTTTCTCCCCTTGTATTTTGAGTAAGTTGAAGTGACGACAGGTTAAAGGAAGAAAGGCCTCTTCGATGGTTAGCCAGTTAGTCACTGTTTGTTTCTTTTGATTTAACAATTAATCTGAATGCCTGGGAAAGCAAGCATTTGTGTCTGTCATCCAGAATTGAGCTGGAAAGAGATTATACCTTCTCTTTACCCTTGAAACAGTATTAAATTTGCTTCCCTAAGGTTTTCAATGAGCTGAATACATGTTAAGCCAGAGCTGAATACCATTTAGACGACAGTTGAAAGTGCAAGTTGCACACAGCATGTTGCCTAAATAAATCCGTAACCTTATAATCAGGCACTACTTGCAGTCTTCAAAGGCCAAATATCACTGCTTCACAATTGGTATGATTTTCCTCTCCAGTAAAATTCATGATTTTTTTTCAAGTGCAGATTTGTAAGAGCACTTAGAAAGACAATGTTCAAGTCTACTTCCCACCGTATAATCTTCTTGATTGTGGGTTCTATTTAGCTCTTTCCAAGTCCTCGTCTTGAGAGATTTAGTTGTGAGGAAGGTGTGGAAACCTTTTAAAATTTAATTTGTCAGGATGAAGCACTGATTATTTTTTCATCACACAATGCCCCCTTTAATTTTTAAAAATTGTCATAAAAATCTACCTTAATGCAAGCAATTTGAGCTCATTAGGGTGGTGTAACGCTGTTGGTAAACCATTCTCTTGTGATCTGTATGATCACCTGGGACAAAGGTTAAGTAAGTGATAATTCCCAATAGTCATTTTGCTGAGATCCTGTTCACAGCAGTATTTCTATAGCTTCACCAACTCTCCTAAAGAAAAATGATTTCCCATTTCACCTACTGCTGTCTCCTAATAGAGAGTAAATTGAAAACTGTGTTCACCTCTTTCTAGGCCCAAATATTTTGTATCATGAAAGAAAATAGATGTACTCATGATTGGTTTTACAGTTTAATGAAATAAATTCCAGTTATACTTGTTGAAAAATTCTCTCAACAAATAAACTCTAACAATTTATTATCCTTGAAATTAAAGATGCTGTACATAAATATGACACAGGGATGAACCAACCCCATGTCCTTCTACCTAAATTTATGGAATACTTACAAAATTAAAATTTTCGTAGTAAGAAGGGAGGCCCTCAAAATTTTATTTTCTTTCTTTTCTATTATATAATTTTGTACATTCCTAATAAAATATTCCCATTAATAATACAGAAATGATTTAAAATAATATTGGTGTATTCAGGTATCATAATTGATTCTAGTATTAAGTAAATGTCCCAAAAATAATTTCTGTGAGTAATCGTTCACAAGATCTTATATGTGCTCTCTGTAAGGACATATTTTAATAAAGTAGGTAATGTAAATCAGACTTTTAATGTTTATAAGACAATACTGATTACCTAAAATCAATAATAGTTAGAAATATTTTAAGTTAATTCATTATGTGTGCCTCCGCTACTAATTTAATATTAATCAGAAATTATACTTTATATATTTTTAGATTTATCCAGTTTATTTTAAATCTATCACAGTTATGGCTTCATGTATGTCTGTGCTATGCTTATGGCCAGCCTGGTACTTGTGGTTTTCAGAAGAGGGTGTCAGCATGTTTTGAACTGGAATCAAAGATGGATTTAAATACCCACATATGTACTGAGAACTGAAGCCAGGTCACCTTAAAGAGCAAGTGCTCTTAACTGCCAAGACAGCTCTTTATGAATTTATTCTTAAATCCGTTTACTTCACTGATGTCTGACATTAAACCAGAAACAATGAAAAAGTAGGCAAGATAAAAATGGTATTCTTCCAAGGAAAGTAAAGCTGGTGGGTAAAAATGGCACCAAGGTAAAATCAAATGAATTTTTGTCTTATGTCCAGATTCCTCCAAGTGTTATAAAGAGCTGCAAGTTTTTCATAAAATGAGCACTGACAAAATATTCAAAAATATTGAAATATATATTTATATACCATTTATTCCAGCATTACGAGCTATAGGGAAGATGTAGAAACAAGCTGTTCTCATAGACTGATGAATGGTCTTCAGAAATACGTGTTGTATATAGGGAACATAATATAAATAACCAGTTAAGAAAAGAACACAGTGAGGAAGGGGGGGTGTAGGGAGGGAGGGGGAACTGTGGTAGGAATGTAAAATGGAAAAAAGAAACTTTTAAATAAAAAAAGAAACATTTCAATATTTAATCAGGAATAATTTTCTCCACACATTTGATCTTTTTCGGTGCATCCAAATGATTAGAATAAATCTTTGGATCATGTCTAGATTAAAAAAGAAGAAGATGATGAAGATGAAGAAGAAGAAGAAGAAGAAGAAGAAGAAGAAGAAGAAGAAGAAGA
>CABHPH010151708.1:21290-59894 GCA_902168325.1 Peromyscus nudipes
AAGAAGAAGAAGAAGAAGAAGAAGAAGAAGAAGAAGAAGAAGAAGAAAACAGAAACAATACTACATGCAATAATGGACTTCTTTATTTTAATGTGAATGATGTTGTACAAAGTGAAGCATTCTCATCACAGGACAAATATTGCTTATTTCATTTTCATGTGAAGCACAAATATTTGAAATATTTATAAATACATGTAGAATAATGGTTTCCAGATGCCGGAGTTGGGGAAAATGACAAGTTTAAGCCCAATGTGTACACACAGGTCAAGGCCCTTATCATGCTGCATTTATAGATACTGCTTCAGTATTCACTGTAGCTTGCCCCACCTGCTCTGCCCTGGGCTTTATCAGCTTCTTGATTTGTGCTTGATTTCTATCTTTCTTCTTATGCATACACATGTACATAAATTGAAACATCCATGTGTATACGGAAGCAAAACTCACACCGATATGCTCATTTTCCAATAAATACATCTTTTAGTTTAGTAGCTAAAGCTGGTAAATTTACACTGTGGTCCTTATTTCAAATGGAATGCTAGCTTTGCTCCAAATGCAGTAAGTTTTATTACTCTATTGGTTTTTTTGAGGTTGCTTTGACTCTGTATTCATTTATAATCCAGTTTGATCAATTGTTCTGTTAATGAATCCTAATGACACATTTAGTAATGATTGGTTTAGAGACTGAAGTAAATATGGTGGCAATAAAACTCAAAACTTTGGGTCTTGGAGAGATTGGTCAGTGGTTATTAGAACCTGTTGCTTTTGCAGCAGACCAGAATTTGTCTCTCAGCACTCTACAGAGTAGTTTACAGCTAACAGTAACTTCAGTTCCAGGGAACTAATCCCCCTCTTCGATCTCTGCAGGTGTTAGGCCTGTGCATGGTACCCTTACATATATGCAGACCAAACATGCATACATGTAAAATAAAATAAATAAATTGAAAAATCTTTTAGAAATGAAACTTCCTTTCTTTCTTACTATGTCTGCATTCTATAAGCCTGACACTGTTCAGTCATTTTAAGTGTCAAAAAGATGATCATTTAATTTATTATTAAATTGACTGTCATATTTTAATAGATTAGGATCCTCTGGGAATTACAACTAGTCTCCATTTAATCTTAATGGTTGTCTAAGAAAAGACTAAGTTCTTAAAGTTTAGATCTCCAATAAGCAGAATTTCTAAGTTATTCCTGACACTGCCCCTTCATAATCTGTTGACATCGCTCCTTTTAAAGTTCTGACCTTGGGGATGGCCAGACGGGTTGCTGGTTAAGAGACCTTATTGTCCTTGTGGACCAGGGTTCTGTTATCAACATTTATATGATAATTTACATCCAACTGTAATCCCAGTTACACAGGATGTAATGCCCTCTTTTTGCTTCTGTGGTATCTGACATGAAAGTGGTGCACAGACAGACATGCTAGAAAAACATTCACCCACATAAAACACAATAACTAACTTTAAAAAAGAAGTTATTATTTTATGTACTAACGAATGCTTGATTCCAGTAGATTGATAAGTTTTAATACCTAGCTGTCCTTGAAGACTTTGTTTGTACCTAATTCTTTTTCACCATAGCAATACATTTTCTTGTTTTCTAGACAAAACTTACTCTATATATCATACTCTTTGTTGTGAAACTATTTCATCAAATTGAAACATTTCCTCCTGGAGGGAATGGGAAAGTCATAAAACTTGGAAAGCTATGAAACATGTTAGGGTGAAGAAATTCAAGAAAGTTGTGTGAATCAAGAGACCCCACCCTGAAGTATAGAAGCAGAGAACAATTACTAGGAAAGTGGAGAATATTATCAATGGTGTTCTCTGCAACTTTATCAGGGACCTGAATGGATATAGCTTCATGAAATGTGACCCATAGTGATGTGGGCCTTCATGTTAACGTGGGCTTTTAGTGAGTTACCCATGCTCGTGCATATAAGCCCTCATCCATGATCCTGTAAATAACCACATTTAACTTATTGATTCACTTAATAATTTGAGTGAGACTCTTTCTTTGGTTTGAATGGTGGTCCCAAATTTGAGGGGAATAGACTTTCCTTCATGTCATCCTGGGGTCTTTTGAAGTTATCATCTTAAAAATCAGCAGAGGAAAAGCAGAGGATTTGCCTATATTGGCAATTTTGAAAGTTAGTAGCAATAGCTTCAGCATCATAAACAACAGTCATAATACTACTGGGTTCAGAATTTGAAATCCCAATTAGCAATATTTGAAACAAGGAACCCACAAATTATCATAGCTCCAAGACTGTGTCACAATTAGAAAAAAAGATATGAATTGGCTCACAGTTACAGAAGTGAGGCTTATGAAGAGGTAACTTCTCAGCAAAGCCTTGAACAAAACTATAACATTTTATATAGCTTTCCCCCCATGCTGTTGGAATTTTTTTTCTCTTTTTTTTGGTGTTTCGAGACAGGGTTTCTCTGCGTAGCTTTGCGCCTTTCCTGGAACTCACTTGGTAGCCCAGGCTGGCCTCGAACTCACAGAGATCCGCCTGGCTCTGCCTCCCGAGTGCTGGGATTAAAGGCGTGCGCCACCACCGCCCAGCTGGAATATTTTTTGACAAGAGTGCAAGGACATTCCTGAGCTTTGAAAGAGCAGAGACAAAGGTGTTATTGTCTCTATCTGACTCATAAGAAGTCAACAGCTGTGAGTGAAGACTGATGCTGAAAGAGTTATTTCCATCCTTCCCATCACAGTTGTATATCCAAATATTTTCATCACAATGCCAATCACAGCAAAATTGAGTTACAAGCTCACAGATTTTCTAAATATTCATTAACAGGATAATTTGTTAGTAATGCCTATTTTCAGTCACATGAAGATTTCTAGCATTCTCCCACACATCTAAGATCCACAATTCAGAGAATATATAATGCCTTCGTGTAATATGATCAATTGCAGTGACCATCTCAACAGTCTAACTTTATTTTAAAAACTTGAATTTGTTATCTAAAACTGTTTGTACCAAAATTTTCTTTATTGCCTTTTACTGAAGACATCTACTATCTATCTATCTATCTATGTATGTATGTATCTATCTATCTATCTATCTACCTACCTACCTATCTATCTATCTATCTATCTATCTATCTATAGCTATATATTCATAAATACTTTTTTTTTTGGTTTTTCGAGACAGGGTTTCTCTATGTAGCTTTGCGCCTTTCCTGGAGCTCACTTGGTAGCCCAGGCTGGCCTCGAACTCACAGAGATCCGCCTGCCTCTGCCTCCCGAGTGCTGGGATTAAAGGCGTGCGCCACCAATGCCCGGCTCAAAAATACTTTTATATTAATATAGTTTTCAATAGTAATGATCAAATATTTGAATGATGATTTCACAATATTAGAAATTTTCTATGGAAAAACAAATTAAAGCAATTATCAATACTGGTTATATTTGAAAACATAAATATTTAGATAATTAATTTTTTCATTATTTTATACATTTTTTCTTAATATAATATAACATTTTAAGAGTCACAGATGTGATATTTGAATTTCATTATTTTGCCAAAATATAGCTACTTGTGAAAGGTTCAGATGAATTAATTTTTGCTTTCATGAAAACTATTTGATTTTCATTGACTTTTAATTACTTTCTTCAGCCCTAAACTATTGATATTTCCTTCAAAATTATAACATGTCCAATAGCACTATCAAATTGTACCATATATTTAACATGATGATAATACATTTTCACACTAAAACATTATCATACTGAGTTCTAGGAAAATACACATGCCGTCAGGAGAGTAAAAAAATGCATGTAAGTATTGATATTGGTAGCCTGTAATTGTCAGTTGTAACTTTAAGAAATTTCAAAGATTTTCAAAGCATTATTTATTGAATTGATGTATATGGCTTGAATTTTTTCAAAAAAATTATTTTAATGAAATAAAAAATTGCTTTCATAGTATCAATTCCTGTGAAATCCATACTGAGATAAGAACATAATTTATTTTTATAAAAATGTTTGATGGGTGAGACATAAAATTTTCATAGAATATTAACAAAGTGATACTGGTATCTTCATAAAAATTAATATGAAAAGATCTTTGTGTAAAATACTTTATAAATATACTCTATTATTTGAAAAACTATATTTTAATACATATCCACGAATCAAAAATTACAGCTGGTTTCAATTTTACTCAACAATATTTATCTTATACCAGAACATTTCTATCAATATTCTAAAATGTATCATCATGTTTGAATTTGACATGAAAAGGTAATAGATGTAAGGACCAACCAGATGTCTCAATGGATGAAGAAATGTCAACAATTTGAATTCTGTCACCAAAACCTTCACAATGAAAGCAGTGAACTGACTGCTATAAGTTGTCATTGTGGTACACACACACACACACACACACACACACACACACACAGAAAGAGAGAGAGAGAGAGAAACACAAATACACATCTTCCCACATAGACAATAAATAAGTAAATATGTAATAAATGGTAAAGCACATAAAATTAGATAATCAATTAAGTTAATCATCTTAGTATATTTTCAAGAAACTCACAGCTTTCTTTAGTTGAAACCAAGTGAACTTGAGAAGACAAAATAAAATTGATTACAAACAGACCGGGTGAAGTCATCTAGTTGCAAGATGATTTACCTGCCATAAAGGTATGTGACTTATTTTATTTTACTGAGAAAGCTTTTTAATGGACAGAATGAGATCAATATATCTAGAAAAATTATCATTATGGATACTGCACTAAATTACTTTCTGCAGCCAATATGCAGAACATTCTGTGGGAGGTACAACAATCAAATAAACCCATAGACCTGCTGTTAATGGTTTTGCACTCATGCCCCACTAATGAAAATTGACAAAAAGACAGATAGTATGCAAAAGGGGCATAAAGGTTTGAAATCTAAATTGGACAAATTAACAGAGAAAGTTAATAATCTGGAAACTGCAATCAATGGCCCAGAGGAGCTGACAGCAAACTTCGACTGTGTCATTACATGAACCTCCAAGGAAATGATACACTCTAAAAATCCTGCTCTTGTGGGAGAAAGGCAAAGGTAAAGTCTTGAGATTTTAACTAGAAACCAGTGAGGACTACACATGTTCCGTAAACAACTTTAGCTCTGGGGAGTACAGACAAACATCCAGCTCAATGAAAAAATGATGATTCTAAAGTAAGTTAAGTGAACACGGGATGAAGTAAGCTGTTCTCTCAGGTAAGAGCACAATGGGGCACTTGCACTGATTTTTTTTATATGCCTAGGTTTCAGCTAACAATCCTGAGCTTTTAAGTCAACCTATTACAATAACCTGAAAGGTATTTCTAATTGTCTTTCTAGAAATAGTATTACAATCATTTTCTGCATGGTAGGAGTGTTTTACACAATATTAAAAGCACCTGAAGGACTAGTATCTACAAAGCCAGAAGTCTTTACTAAAATTATCGACCTAAACTTGAAATTATATAAGTTCTCTTAGACATATTTTTCCCTCTGTAGCTCTGGCTGTCCTGTAATTAATGATGACCTAGAACCCGTGTTATTTATTTGCAGCATTATTTACTGGGTGAGAGAGAATACAAGGTATGATGGGACCCACTATAAGAGTTTTATTAGGGGGAAGAAGTGGGGAACATGAATAGGCCTACCAGAAATGAATAGTGTAGAGAGGGTCAGGGAGGAGTTGGACCCTGCTTTTATAGGTCACCTTGAGCATGCACATATGGGCTTACACAGCTACACCATTCATGTGCATAGATTATGTGATCATGCTGTGCCAAATTACAAGACCATGTGGCGCACAGATAATATAGAACTAAGACCCTGGATTGACTAAGCTTCTTACCTGGCTGCTGGACAGCGAATGCATGGTCATGTAGCTGTAAAGTGGCTAGGAATAATAACATTCCACAATTTTTATTATAAAAAGTAGGGGGTTAGGAGGGGCGAGTGAATGGGAATGGAGGTGCTATGTCTCCCAGAACTGCTTGCAGACAACTCGTTGGGCATTGGTTAATTTTTGGGGGTGGAGATGGGGGCTTTTCTTGAGGTAGCTGGATGATCTGAGGTAGGCTGAACTGTCTTTTTCGCTGCTTTTAGCCCTGTAGAACCATCCATCGCCACTTGGATCTGACAGCATGGATCTGATAGTTTGGATCTGGCAAGATGCTGGTGAGACAGAAGAGGAAGTGCAGAGAAAAATTTTACCTTGGGGGAAAGGGGAGATGACTGAAATGAAGAGGGGGTGTCCCCGAGGGATCCCTGGATGAAAGAGGGGTTCCCAGCACCAGGAAAGTTTAAATGATACTTATCTGAAGTGGATCTGACCTGTCAAGGTGGGTCCAAGCCAGCTCTGGAGCTCAGAAGAATTTTTAAGTTTATGAAGGAGACAAATTTTAGACATATTAAGAAGTAGTCAAAGGGAAATTAAAATCCTGAGCTGGTAGCCATGATATTATAATGTTTAGTACCCTGCTATCAGAATTTTATTGGTTAGTGTTAGAGAGAGAGGGAGAGAGGGAGATCTGGAACATCCTTTATTTGTTATTATCATCAATTAGGCTTTCTATATTCACCTGAGAAAAACTTTAAGGCCACCTATTTCCTTTTATTATTTCAGCATCCAGGAGACACAGGTGATTGATTGCTGAGGGCATTGAACAGTAACAAATTGTTATATTAAAGCCTTTTTTTTTTTTTTTTGCAGAATCTAGAGCCTTTTGAGTCTGGAGGTGTGAATACCTCTGCAGTGTTACAGTTTCTTTCCACCTGGGTATATCTGATGGTCCTTGCGCCTCTGTCTCTACAGCAGATGGTGGTCTTGTAACAGTTAGTTGAGTAATTAACTAGAAATGTGAATACATTACTAGAGACACAGAGGGAAACTCATGAAGCAGGATATGGCTGGTAGAGACAGGAGAATGGAAATGGGGAATCGGGGAGAAAAAAACAAACAAACATATGAAGTTCTCAATCCAGTGGGATTGAGTATGCTTACGGAATGAAACTTTATTCTTCTGGAACTGGAGACAAGGCAGTTGATCCTGGTGTCCTCTGGAACTTAAGAGAGCTGGGCCTTGTTTTCATCACTGTGTGTGAGCAGGAATTCCCTTGAGTTGGGGGTGGAGTAAAAGGATTCAGGTGAGACAGATGAATCCAGTAGGGAAAGCTGTGGTGATATAGTATGTACCCTAATTATATTGGCCTGAAGATCAGAGGACAGAACAAGACATTACATTAAACATAAAGGCCAGACAGTAGTGGCACATACCTTTAATCCTAGCACTTGAAAGACAGAGATTTGTCTGGATCTCTGTGAGTTCAAAGCCACCCTGGACTACTTGAGATTGACTCAGTCTAGGAGAGAAACAGTACCAGCCAGTGGTGGTACACACATTTAACCCCAGTACTTGGAAGTCACATGCCTTTAATCCCATCACTTGAGATCTCACACTCTTAATCCCACTATTTGGGAAGCACAAATGCCATTAATCCTAATACTAGGAAGGAAGTGATAGCTAGGCAGAGAAAGGTATATAAGGTGGGAGAAGACAGGAAGGCTATTCGACTGGGGAGCTTTTGGCTGAGAACTCAGAGATATTCAGTCAGAGGATTCATGGAGTTGGCAAGATGAGAGGTGGCAGTGTCTTGTTCCTTTGTCTCTCTGATCTTTCAGCATTTACTCCAATATCTGGCTCCAGTTTTTTTGTTAAAAGACCCATTAGATTTTGTGTTACAGAAAGCCCTCGAGCTTAGCAGCTGTGGGGGTTACAAGAATTACCTTGAATGGTCCCTGCCATTTAGGGGAAAGCAGCAGTAAGGGGTGCTGCTCTAGAGGGCAAAGAAGGACCTGATCCCCAATGTGGATTGGGGTTTCACAGGAGTTGTCACATGGCTAGGGTAAGGAATGGTCAGCAAAATTCCATAGGAGAGAGGGGAGGTGATAGAGTAGGGGGGTGATCAGGTGGTCAGGGAGGGGCAAAGTTTTCAATAGGAGGCCAGGAGTTAGAGCTGGCCTCCCATACATGAGTTTGAATGGCACAATTGAATGGGGTTGCTTGGGAAGAGCCCAGAGCCTGAAAAGAGCCAAAGGCAATAATTTTACCCAATCAAGGTGGAGTTTCTGTGTCATCTTAATAAGAATGTTTTTCTAAAGAACATTTGGTATATTCCACCATTCCCGAAGATGGTAAGGTTTATGGAAATGCCAAGGGATGTTAAGAGCTTTAGATAGGGTTTGGGAAATCTGGGAGGTAAACTCCAGGCCATTATCAGACGGAGAGAAGCAGGGAATCCCAAATCAAGGGATTATCTCCCTGTGAAGGAGGTTAGTGACAGTCTGGTCCCATTTATTAGAATCTGAAAATACCTCCACCCTGCTCAAAAAAGAGTCCACGATCATGAGATGATATTTAATTCATCTGACAGTGGGTAAAATCGAGCTGCCAGTCAGTCCCTGGGAGGAAACCTCTAGCCTGGTGGGTGGGAAAATGTTGGCTCTGATATTTGGAATTGGTATCTGACTTTTGGCAAATTTTACAAGAGGCAGTAATAGTTCTTAAGAACTGTAGGTCCTCAGAGGTAGGCTGTAGGTGAGGTGAGCTGGGACAATCTGAGACAGAGACTGACTATTAGGGTGAAAGAGCTGATATAGATAGCACAGAATTTGCTTAGTGTCAGGGGCTGACTGTGAGATGTGGTTTGTATTGTATGGATTCCCTGTGGTGGGGAGGGTAAATCTGGGCCCTGGAGGGCCACTGTTCTAGCAGCCTGGTCGGCCCAGTTATTTCTGTTAGAGATGATGGAGCTGTCGGTCTGATGGCAGTGGATAATTCCTATAGCTTTGGGAAGATGGGAGGCTTTTAGCATGGCTATTATTTGGCCTGAGTTGGATATGGATTCTCCCTTTGCTGTAAGTATCCCGCACTCTTTCCAGATAGCAGCATGGGACAGGAGGATATGAAAAGCGTATTTGGAGTCTGTATAAACATTTAGGGATTGCCCCTGTGCCAATTGGAAGGCACGGGTGAGAGCTATTAGTTCAGCCTGTTGGTTAGTAGTGTGTGTAGGTAATGCCTGCGCTTCTGCTACCCCAGTGTCTGACACTATGGCATAACCCACTTTATGAGTCCCCTCATGTAAAAAGGAGCTGCTATCTGGGTACCAGGTATAACTGGCCTGAGGCCATGTGCCCTTCTGTATGTGTGATGAATGGGGCAATAGTTCCTCTAGGGTTTCAGTGCAGAAATGAGATGGAGAATAGTTAGCATTAGGTCAAGGGAGGAGGCTTGAAATATTAAGGGATGGGCAACTCTGGAAAGTAAGTGTGGCATCATCCAGTAATGCCACTTGCAGAGAAAGAACTGGGGAAGGAGGTAAAGTTTGTAAGCCTTAATAAGTTAAGAGATGGACAGCTTGTGATGGAAGAAGATAATGGTGGGTGACCCAAAGGTTAGTTTCTTTGATTCATGAATAAGGAGCTCAGCAGCTGCTAAAGTATGTATGCAAGGTTGCCATCCCTGAGTAGTGAGGTCTAGTTTTTTGACAGGTATGCTGCAGGTGCAAAGGACGGTCCTAGCTAGTGCTCTGGGGTCCCAAGGGCATATCCCTCTCTTTCTGTTACATAGAGGGAAAAGAGAGGAGTTAGGACTGAGAGGGGAAGTGCTGGGGCCTGGAGGAGAGCCTGGTGAAGCTTCTGGAAGGGTTTAGTAAAGGGGTGAAGGAGGGGTTCATGCAGGGAGCCCAGAGCTAACCCAAAGAAGGGGTGATCAAGGAGAGAAAAAAAATGAAACCCAGGACTGCAAAAAGCCAGCTATTCCCAGAAATGACAGAATCTCCTGTTTAGCAGAGGAGGCTGCAAGAGACTGGATTAGATGCTTTCTATCTACAGTAATAGCCTTGTGGGTTGGGGTAATGGTTAGACCCAAATAGGTGACCTGAGGAGTGGACAGCTGGACCTTGGAAGGCAAGACTCTATAACCCCGGCTGACAAGAAATTTAGGAGAGTAAAGTTGTTAGTTTGGCTAAGTTGTAATAACAGGCTACAGAGTAGAATGTCATCTACTGTATGAGTTTAGAGCCAGGGAGAGACAAAGAGAGCAAGTCAGAGACTAGGGCCTTACCAAATAGGTGCGGGCTGTCCCTGAATCCCTGTGGCAAGACAGTCCAGGTCAGCTGCATAGATAGGTGAGTGTCAGGGTCAGTCTAGGTGAAGGCAAAGATATTTTGAGATTAAAGGCTGAGAGGAATAGAGAAGAAAGCATCCTTGAGATCTAGGACTGAGAAATGGGAGGTTCCTGAAGGGATAATGGAAAGGAGTGTATAAGGACTGGGAACCACAGAATAAGGGGGGACAGCTGCAGAATTAATGAGCTGGAGGGCTTGAACCAGGCAGCAGGTTCCATAAAACTTCTTAACTGCAAGGACAGGGGTGTTAAAAGGAGAAAAAGTTGGGTGAAGTAGCTTTTTTTCTGAGAAGGTCAGAGATGGTAGGCTTAATTCCCCTGAAGCTCTGGAGTGAGAGAGGGTACTGAACTTGGGTGATGTACTTGGTAGGGTCCTGCAACTGGATAACAATAAGGAAATGGTGCCAGAAATAGAAGGGTTCTGGGTGTCCCAGTTTTAGGGGTCCACCTGAGAGGCTGGCAAGGGAAATTTCATGTTAGAACTAGTGGGCTGGGTGAGTAGCTGGAGGAGGAGAGGAGTTGCTGCTAAGTCTGAGGTCAGGTGACTAGGGGAGCAAATGAAATAGAAGCTCCTTACCTTAGCTAAAAAAAAATCTCTTCCCATTAGGGGCACAGAGCAGGTTGGCATGACCAAAAATGTGTGGGTAAGAGGGATATCCCTGCCTATTCCAAAACTTGTCTGTGTTCCTTAGGGAGTAGGTTATTAGTAAGGATCATATTTTTATCATGAAAGGTGAGACTATAGGATTGGGTAATACATTCAAATTGTTTAATGAAGGAAATAGAATTAGATGTATAAGAACTCATTTTTTTCTCTATCTGAAAAAGTTCTGCCAGTGAGAAACAAACATGTACCTTAACCAGTCCATCCACCCTAGCTACCTGGCCAGCTGGTGATCAGGACAAGTCTCTCTCACTCGCATCCCCCAAGTAAACACATAGAGGCTTATATTAATTATAACTGCTTGACCATTAGCTCAGGCTTATTACTGACTACCTCTTACACTTAAATTAACACATAATTTTTATTTATCTTTAGCCACAGGGTTTGGTACCTTTTCTCAGTTCTGCCTTTTCATCCTGCTTCCTCTGTGTCTGGCTGACGACTCCTGACTCAGCCTTCCTCTTCCCAGAATCCTCCTCGTCTGCTGGCCCCACCTATATTTCCTGTCTGGCTACTGGCCAATCAGTGTTTGATTAAACCAATATACAAGGGCATAATCCCACAGCACACCTGGTTGGCCTAATTGGGGTAGGGTTCCTTAGCAGCTCAAGAACGCATGACAGGAGGAGTAAGGGTGGGAGCCAGAGTTGGGTTGTTGGAGTGGCCGATATTAGAGAGGGAGAAGGGGCTACCTGAGAGGAGGAAGGAGCTGAAGGAGGTGAAAGAGCAGTTGCTGGAGGAGAAAGAGCTGGAGGTCAGAAAGGCAGGAGTTCATTAGCAGAGTCTAAAGCAGTAGTGAGAAGTTCCTCTGGTTTGGGGTGCACATCTAGGAGCATGTGGGCAGGTGAGTAAGAATCAAGGAGAGAGGGTTTGGTGCTAAGATAGAAGAAAGCTTGGATGTAAGGTAATTCGTTCCATTTACTCATTCACTGACAGAAGTTAGATAATTCCCATAAAATATTGGGGTCCAACGAGCCATTTAGAGGCCTTTTTTTATTGTTAGCTAAGGGATACTTAGGCCATTGTTTAGTGCAGAGGTGGATAAGCTTAGAAGTCTTTAAGTAAGGCATTAAGCTGAGGGGTTTGAGGGTTTCCAAAAGGTATCCCAGAGGAGATGTGGGTCCTATGGGATTGGAAGCCTTGTTTCCCATGACTGTGGCAGAGAGAAAAAAAATAAAAACATAAATAAATGAAATCCAATAGCTATAATATCTTAGGCATTTTAGAGATCAAGCGAGGATTCATGAATGGCACAGTTGCTCAGTGCTCTGTCCAGCAAAAGATTGAGGGCCGGGTCTATAGCCCAAGGGCAAGGGTCCAAGACAGGAAATGAATGAGAATGATATCTCAGACCAAAGTCGTGGGGAATGGCTGAGGGTTATAGCCAGTGATGGGGGCTGATGGTAGCCCATAAAGACCATGGACAGGGTACCCCCAGTCCCAAAGATACCAGAGGAACACCAAATGATCGACGGTTGTTCCCACAGGTCCAGGGAACTGTTTATGCTGGCTGGTAAAGGAAAAACTCACCAATCGTAGCAGCCAATATTGTGCAAAGTGAGTCAGCAGCTGGGCAGATGGAACATGGGTGGTTGTGAATGAAACAGCCTGGGTTCAGGATATTGGCCACCAATTCAAGTCATAGCACCAGTGTTACTTATTTGCAGCACTATTTACCGGGCGTGAGAGAACACGTGGTACAATGGAACCCCATATAAGAGTTTTATTAGAGGAGGGAAAGGGGAAACATGAATAGGCCTACCAGAAAGGAAGAGTGCCGAGAGGGTCAGAGAACAGGTGAAGCCTGCTTTTATAGGTCACTGCATGCACGTATGGGTTTACATATCAATGTCACACATGCACATAGATTACGTGACCATGCAACACACAGATTATGTAGGACATAAGGTCCTGGAGTAACTAGGCATTTCACCTGGGTGCTGGACAGTGAATGCATGGTTATTTAGTCATAAAGTTGCTAAGAATAATGACAACCAGTTTCCAGAATGTTAGAGGTTGGGGTCTATGCCATCACACCTTTCTAACAGTGTTTGCTTGTTTTCAGTACTGGGGATTGTATCAAGAGCCTGGAGCATGGTAGGTAATCACACTGCAACTGAGCTATATCAGTAACCCTCTTTTTAAATGTTACTGTTTCAAGATAAATTATACCATATCATTTGACTTCATTTGGATCACATAATCAGCTCCATTTGTTAATGTCCAAATATCCCCCAATTTTTCCTGAAAACACTCAGAGATGTTTACAGCATTATTTATTGAAAAATTGACAAACATTAAATAAATGGTGCTTGAGAATACTTTCCTTTCTTTTTGGTTGTTATTTTTCAGATTATACTTGAAATTAAAAATAAATAAATATCTAGGGCTGGTGATATAGTGCTAGTAACCAACATCCTCCTCATCTTCAACACTATAAAAGGAAACCTCAAACAATAATTGGGAACTTTTAGTATCTTTACTTTTGTGGTTTGATGTTCTTTTAAAGTCTATTGTGACCTATACTATTATTTGCTTTAAACAAAGCAAAGTCTCATTGATACTTTGCAATCTGTGTAAGTTATTATTCATTTTTAAAAAGGAATCTTGAAACTCTCATCCCAGGCCCTGAACACCAGTAACAGTTTTGTAGGCATGAAGGGTTATTGGATTAAGGGAGTCGTGGAGTCTTACACAATAGGTCCACAGGGGATGTGAAGCCAGTCAATGTATGTCAATGTTGGGAGTCCCTGCAAAGAATGACTGTGAATCCATGAAGATGAAACAATCAGGACCCAGTCACAGATCATCCAGTGAGGAAGGCTATAGGCATAAAGTGGAGTCAGCCCAAGACAGAATGTGTGCTGAGGAAGCAGAGCTGGAGCTGTTGCCAAGCACTTTGAAGGTGAGATATACCAATTAAAAGCCCCAAGCGCCAGATATGTGGCTGCAAGGTTTCAATGTTCCTCTGCTTGGCGTTTCTGATCTTTCCTTGTTATCCACTGGTTTATCTTTCTTGGAAAGGAAATCTTTATTATTTCGCATTGTGGGTTGTAAATGTAAAATGTGATTTTGGGATTGTGTAGGAATTCATAAATGAGGCTTTGTGTTGTTTTAAAAGACACTTTTGACTATTGAACAGAGGTGAAACTGCTGAATACAGTGGGGCCTTTTCTTTACTTTTGAATACATTTCCTATTGTTAGATGGTAATGACCCAGCGGAAAGAAGATGTAGAATATAATACCAAAGTAATCTGGGGAGTTCCAAGGTGACAAGGGGTAGAGTTGTGATATCAAGCTCAATTGACAATATAGTCGATTTGATTTAGAATCACCATAGTTGGGTCTGCTAAAAATTTTCTAGATTAGATTACTGGGCATGGGAAGACACACCATAAATCTGGACATCAACATACTGTGGGATGTAGTCCCAGTGAATAAAATTAGAAAGGCAGATGAGTTTAGGCACTTACATCTCAGTTTCTTTACTGCAGAAACAATGACCTACCATTCATGATCCTGCCACTATGGCTTCCATACAATGGAGGATTATAACTTCCAAGTGTGAATCAAAATGAACATTTTCTTCATTTTATATTGTTTTGGTCATGTGTTCTCACTATCAGGAAAACAAAATGATAATGTTGGTTCTATGGCAGCATGGCAAACTGAAGAGAATCATCTGATGGAATATGAATGAATAGCATTCCTGTTTAGTCTTCTAGATTTCGTTGAACCATACATCATAATCCAGTAGAGAGAAGGCAAAATATATGGCATGAATAGTATCAACTCCTGAACCTGAAAACTGTAGGAAAATGATACTAGATTTGGAGAAGTGGAAAACACCCAGCCTGACAAACTACAGATACAAAGTAGCTAGGCCTGATATTGTATTCATTTAGTATGCAAGTCAATCTTACCAACAGGAAGTTTACTAGTAGATTATATTCCACAGGATATTAAAGGCATTGGCTGATCACATTACTATGCTTTTCTTCTTTAATGCAAAATAAGACTTGAAAATAGACATGATATTAATGCAGAATAATTAAAGCAATGGAGGAGTTTTTTGCACATGAATAATGGGCCTCCTGTGACTGGAACTGCATTTGTCATATTCAGTATATGTCTCCCTTCTAGGAAACTAAATTACACAAACACATCAACATTTTGAAATCTCCTTCATATTTGCATGAAATTAATGATAAACCAGAATATGCATAGAAACGATCAATATCAATTGCTTAGAAAGTACACAACTTTGGTACAGTTAAATAAAGCAAAGCATACAGAGCAAGTTTCTAGGTCTTCATTTCATGCTAGTTTCAGTGGAGCAGGACATATTTAAAGGGTGGGCTACTGCTACTGTTCTAATTAACATATTATTGTTTTTATGTAAAATGAACATAATGTGTTCATTTATCTCTCATTAAGTAGTTCTACAAAAGTTCCACTACAAAGTGTAACATTATGGAAGATATTAAATGAATAAGGCCTGAAGAAATTACCTTTTTGTAAACACAGGAATCATAACCTCTAGAAAATATGTGCTCTTGCAGACTCTGGTTTAAACTTTGATGATTTCCTAATAAATTCAAATATAAAGGCTCAAATTAAATGTATAAACATAGTTTTGCATGCAGGAGGCCATTGACGGGAAAGCAAATGAAAATATATAAGAATTTTAGAACATGGTTTTAATACTAGGAAGAAGTGGTTAAGGAAATTGCATTGCTTAATTGATGGTTTCTAATTAGTAACACCTCATTAAATATTCATTGTGTTGCATATTCTTTCAACAACAAAAAATATGTTCTATTATTCTGTAAGCACCTTATCTCATTTTATCATGAATATCCCAATCACCTATTAATTTTAATTCCTTTAATTAATCTTGAATGTCAATTGAACTTAAACGTATTGAAACAGGTAGAATGATGTGAATGTCAAACTAAAGCAAGCTATGAAAACAAGTAATTCCTAGTCTGATTCATCTTCCCCACCAATAAACAATCATTTGGATAGATAAATAGATGATAGATAGATTGATATACAGGTACATACGTGCATACACACACACACACACACACACACACAAACTTTACATGGAAGCAGAAAGACAGAGACTGCTTGATTTTAAAAGACTTTAGATTTTTTAAATAATATGTGGGGACTTACTCAGCCCATAGTCTCTATGTGGATTTTATTGTAAAATTTTAGATAGCAAGGCTGCACTATGTTGAGTACAGATTTAAGAGTCATGTCTGCTTTAGAGAAGATAAGTGATTTGCTATTTAGAGAACACTAAGCAGTTTTCTTTTAAGTGATATTACTTGTAATCATTTGCTAAAACTTCACATAATATGTATATCTCATTAATTACAAATTTTGATTATATTACTTAAAGGAAATTCCAATGTATTTCTTATTTAAAACAATAAAAAGACACATAGCAGGTAAATTTCAATCTTCCCATTCTTAGACTTGTACATTGTTGCCATAAGGCAAAGAATAGAATAAGTATATAGGAATGTTATATAGTTCCTCATTCATAATTACTTACATATTTATTTGGCTACAACACTACAAATTAATTTGTTATTTCAAGCAAAAAGGCTTTATTTGGCATGCAATGGGCCTTTACAATGTTCAGTATAATTTGAAAAACTGAGAAAATTATATCCTGGAGACATATGTAAGAAGCACTAATATACATAAATAATCCTACAAAGTATGTTATTAATATTAGATCATCATACCTGTCTGTGGCTGTAGCATGAGTCTTAAAGAGTCTTATTAATAAAATCAAACCTGAGGCCAGTTATTGGGGTGAACACTGGAAGGTCAGAGAGACAGAATAAGCCACAGCTATCTCACCTCGCTGGGTCCTCAGCTGGTCTTGTTTCCTCAGACTGGATGCCCCGAGCCCTCATCCAGAATGGGTCTCAGCTGAACTGCTGCTAGAAGCCTGAAAGCTTAACCAGGCCAAATGTTTCTCCAGGCCAAAGGCCTGCTCAGGCCAAATGCCTCGAGTTTCTGGTCCTCACGCCTTATATACTTTTCTGCTTTCTACCACCACTCCCTGAGATTAAAGGCTGACTTTCTGGGATTAAAGGCTGTGTCTCACGGTGCCTGGCCTTTCCAACGTGGCCTTGAACTCACAGAGATCTAGAGGGATTTCTGTCTCTGGAATGCTAGGATTAAAGGCGTATGCTACCACTGCCTAACCTCTATGTTTAATATTGTGGCTATTCCGTCTCTGACCCCAGATAAGTTTATTAAGGTACACAATATTTTGGGGAACACAATACCACCACATTTCCTCTCTTTTTGTCTAAAATTAAAAAAGCTTATGACTAATACAAGAAAAACTAGTAAGTATATACATGTAGTCAAGATTACATTAACAATGTCTAGTCCATTAACATTTGACAGATTCAGATAAAAAACTCCATTATATATTAACAATGTCCAGTCCAGTAACATGTGGCCATTATTTAGCTTGATTTTTACAAACTGGAGAGAAAATTACTGTGAATATTAATAAAAGTATGTCACTGGAGGGAAAGATAAATAAATGATAAGCTATTTCCCCATGAAAGAGTGAATGGGGATATGCCATATGGTATGTTGATGAATTCTGACTTTAAAGGCTTTAAATTCTTCTGGGAAAAAACTAATTTACTGTCATAAATGTATACAGTGCTAGTTATTTAGTTTAAATTGGAAATACATTATAAAACACTCATCATAAAGTTTTCATAATTTAGAAATTATTTGATAACTTGAACATAAACAGACTTTATAATTCTTTATTTTTCTACATATTTTTTTAACATAATCAAGCTAAAAAACCAAGCATGAGGATATAGATTTCTCATCTTTTTTAATCCTGTTAATACTAGTGGTATTAATGTCAAATTCTAATTTTAATAAATAAAAATGATTATTTTTAAGATCCTGTTGTGTGAATGTATACAAAAAATTACTTTGTGAAAAAGAAAACAAAAAATTTATGACCCTGTTTTTCAGTTATCTAACATTCTGTATTACCTTTCTTAGATTTAATTGGAAAATCAATTATCAGATGATCCCTAATATATGTCTTTCTCCTAATTGTTGAGCAGGGTATTATTACTACTATCTTGCATAATGAATGAAAGCAATACTAAATTATGATAAAATGCCTTACTGTCTTTTTACAGGAGGGCCATTTAATGTAGATAAACCATTCATGCTTTGTGAAATTATGCCTCACTGTGAAATGAACTTTTCTAAGTACTTAAACATGCACGTAGACTTTAAATCAGAAATAAAATATAAGTACAATTAAATTATGTGATTGAAGTTTGCAACATATATTGATAGGATTGAGATAATAGTAAGCGGAACAATTAAGGGGCCATTATACTGATGGTGAATTGGTAAGTTCTCTGGTATAAGCAAGAAAAATAACCAAGGCACATATAAGGATAAAATGCTCAGTATTATAAAACACAAAATTTTCAATGAACTTTGATGATCTTATATGGGGAGGAATGCAGTATGACTCATGATCCCAGAACAAAGGTTGAAGTGGGTAAAGGTAATAATCCCTCTGTTCATTTTTGTTCTTTTATAACCAAGAATACAGGTAGTTCATGTAGAGTTAAGATTTCTCCAGAAGTCATGGAATTTATATTTTCTTTTTTGTATGCAATTAATGAATCATTTGCCTGCTCTATATATTTACATGTCCTGAATTTAAATGCCCTCAATTCAAAGCATTATACTTTTTGACAGTATCGTACCATTCTACTTATTCAGGATCAACTGTCCTCTTTTCTCATCCTCTCTAATCAACCCTCCTACTTTCATGTCTTCTTTTTGCATTAAATCAATGAATTTAATTGGAGTTCATCCAAATGCCATTCAATTAGCTTGGTTAATATTAGATTACTTCACCCAATTACAACAGCACACATAATCTACACAATTCCACATGACATCCATCAAGATATAATAATTTATTGCCACAATACATACATACATACATACATACATACATACATACATACAAACATACATATATCTAAAAATTAATCAGAATTAAAGTATGGTTGAATAACACACAACTTGAAACATTCAAAGTAGTTTAAAATTAGTCAGATGAAATAGCTTTTCCAATAATGAAAGACTCTAAACTTCTCAAAACATTTTTAAAAATTCTAAACTGAACTAAAACATACCCTAATATTTTAGGAATCTAGAGAACTTTTTAGAAGGAAATTCATAGAACTAAATTGCCTCTGTCTTTTCCAGAAAATAGAAATAAATGAGAGGCATTTGCTCAAAGCATTATTATAAAACAATAATTATTCAAATTATATCTAATTTAAACAAAAATTATACAAATAAAGAACAAAACAAAATTACTCCTTGAACCTATCTCATGAACATTCATTTGTAATTATTTTAATTAGCTATTAGGGAATGAAAGTAGTCCATGAAAGAATGAATATGTGAAAATCTAATGGAAAGTGTTTCACAGTTCAACACTCTGAAATGACCATTACAGTCCATCCAATCATTGAAACGGTAAAAACTAAACAAACAAAAGCAAACAAAAATTGTCTTGACAAATGGGCAAGAATTATTTGACATCTTTCAGTTTCCCTTTATTAAAACATTCTTCGAAAGTTTAAAAGCCAAGCAACATTCCTTAACAAAATAAAGAGAATATACTAATGAAGCAAAATTTTTACTTAATTCATAACTGACATTGAAAACTGAAACACCTCTATTCTAAGAAGTAGAAACAAAGCAAACCATCTTCTCATTCATGTTTTTAAGCATATTAGAAATCCTTGCTATTAATTTTTATTATTTTTGAAATTATAATATAATTACATTATTTCTCCTTTTTCTTACCACCCTCCAAACTCTCCCATATACTGCTTCTTATTCTTTTTCAAAATCATGGCTTTTTTCATTAATTGTTATTACATACATACATGTTCATATACCTAAATATAACCAGCTCAATATGTATATTGTTTTTGTATATGTTTCCAGGGCTGACCACTTGCTATTGGAAAAATCAGTTGGTCTGCTCTTCCCAGGGAAAGATCAATCCTCTTATCTCAACATTCCTCAATTGTTTCCAGTTCCTTGTAGAGTGGTAAGGTCTCTTGAGTTTATGCCATCTCATTTGGTTTGTCTGTTGATCCTTTCCTGTGCAGCTCATGTTTAGGAAGTCAAGTTGGTGAGACATTATGGGTATAACTTCTGATATTATGGAAAGACATAGTTAGAGAGCCAACTCTTTGTTCCTCTGACTCTTACAATCTTTGTATGCCCTCTTTTACATTTTTCTCTGAGTCTTAGATGTAGTATTGTTTTTTTGTGGATATATCCCTTGGGACTGGGTTCCACATCTCTGCATTTCAATTGTTTATAGTTTTCTGTTACGTTTTCCATCTGTTACCAAGAGAAGTTTCCTTGTTAAGGTTTAAGGCCTACACTTATCTGTGAGTGTGAGGACAAATATTTAGAGTGTAGTTAGGGATCATACATTCATATACATATATATGTATATTATATATATTATTGTATTTTTTCTCATATGATACATATATGTATATTATATATATTTATATATTATAGTTTCCTCCCTCTGCTTCTCCCAGTTCTTCCTCACCTCCCTTTCCTCCAGACCCACTCACTTTCTATCTCTCATTAGAAAAGAACAGGCTTCTAAGAAATGAAAACCAAACATGACAAAATGAAATATATTAAGATGAAGTATAAATAATCACATCAAGCCTGGAGAAGTAAACCCAACAGAAGGAAAAGAGTCCCAAGAACAGGAAAAAGAACCAAATTCTGTGTAGTTCCCTGAGCTCTGAAGGAAGGAATTTAATGGAGCCATCCCATTTAGACTCTCTCTATGCATAATGTGCGCCTGTGGGTCTCAGCACCTGTTCCCATACGCTACTGGAGGAACCATCTCTGATGATGATCAAATAAGGCACTGAAATCTGAGTACAGCATCCTGTCATCAGGAGGTTTTGTTTTGTTTTGTTTACCAGTAATATTTGGTTTTATCCTAGGCTTCTGGGCTATCTGTTCTTTTGTTCTTGGTCACCCTAGCAGTGACAGGTATACAAAGGTGTAATTCCTTGCCCATGACTGGAGTGTGAGGGTACATCTTGCTGTGTGGAATGGTGTTGCTAGAATTTCTGAAGGTTTTTTAATAAAAAAAAAATGTGGAGCCAGATAGTGTGGTAAATGCTGAAAGATCAGAGAGACAAAGGAACAAGCCACTGCCACGTCTCATCTCTATGACTCCTCAGCCTGAAAAAGCCTTCAGTTCCTGTTTCCTTACGCCTATATACCTTTCTCTGCCCAGCCATCACTTCCCTCTTAGTGTTGGGATTAATGGCGTGTGTGCTTCCCAAATACTAGGATTAAAGGTGTGTGCCACCACTGCCTGGCTCTGTTTCTCTCCTAATCTGAGTAAATCTTATGTATTCCAGGGTGGCTTTGAACTCAGAAATCCAGATGGATCTCTGTGCTAGGATTAAAGGTGTGTAGCACCACTGCCTGGCTTCTATGTTCAATCGAGTGGCTTGTCCTGTCCTCAGATCTTCAGGCAAATTTTATTAGGGTACACAATATATCACCACAAAACGGCATTTGATCAGCTTGTTTTGGGGGGATACATATGATGGAGGAGTCCTAGCAGAGTCCTGGATACCATTAGCAGCATTGGCAATGAGGTCAGATTAGAACTGTACACTGGATGTGGGACCTGGGGTAGATCTGGTTTGTTGAGCCAAACACATGGAGAAGTCAGGAAAACTTACTTGTCTGGATCCTGCAGAAGGAGGTGGGAGATTTGAATGGATAGAGAGGTTGAATGGAGTTCAAAAGGGACCTGCGGATAAAGGAAGGAAGTGTCTTTGTTTTTACAATAGAACAGGTAGCATATACATATAACAATATGTGTTTCTATCTATCTAATCTATCATCTATCTATCTATTTGTCTATCTATCTATCTATCTATCTATCATCTTCTATCTCTTATTTCTTTGGGGAGAGAGAGAGAAAAAAAGAAAGAAAGAGAGAGAGAGAGAGAGAGAGATTGCTTTTTTCATTTATTAAAAAAATTATGTATGAAAACCAGAAAATTTAATTATGAAAATATCAGAGTGTGGCTAGAGAGATGGTTTAGAAGCTATTGTCTACTGCCCTTTCAGAGATCCAGTTTTCAAGTCCCAGCACCTATGTCCAGTGACTCAGGACTACCTTTAGCTCCAGTTCCTAATGATCCAGTTTACTCTACTGACCTATATGGGCAACTACATTAATATGTTCATAATCTGACACAGACAAATAAGTCCATGCATAATTAAAAATAAAATCATATTTTTAGAACTTCATAATTACGCAGTTGTGAGTTAAGATGTAGGTAACAAAAGTTAATATACAAAAATTGATTGTTCTTTTCTGTACTAGCAATAAAAAAGAAAAAAATTCAAATGTTATTATGTTATAAAATTAAATTAAAATAAATATTTCATCAAAGTAAACACTTGGATAATTAAATTAAAACACCTAGATAAAATTATCTCTGTTCTTCATTTGTAAGATAAATGAAAATTCTACAGAAATGTGGATTTTTAAAAAGTCTTCAATTAGAATATATGAAATTGTTGAGATCATATTTCAAATTGTCATATTTGAACTAATCTTAATTCCTTAATTCCTAGTATGCCCTCAGCCAAAATGTAAAGAACCATTTTTATAGATAATTAAATATTAGTTCTATACCTGATGTAGAACAAAAAGAGCTAAAAAAAAGAGCTGAAGAACAGGATGAAGAACATGAGGACATTGTACAGAGCTGATAAATATCTAGACGCCTACAAACATAGACACTGATTTTTTTAAATGATTGTCTTTGAATTCAAACATGAATGTAGTTCAATCTAGCTTTATCACAAAGTGCTGGGTAAGCAAGCACAAGTAGAATAAATAGATCTTTAGTGGAACACAATGAATGAATACATAAATAAAAAATAACCACATGTAGAAAATAAAGTACATTGTAAATAGACCACATGCATTATACAACTATGTTTAAAATAGAACAAAGATAATATAAAATATAAGTATTATGAAATGTCTATAAAAGAACATCATGTAAAATCTATTAGACTTTTACATGAAGGTTTTATGTAAAACATCCATATATAACCTATGGTGAGTTGTAATTAACAATATTGAAAGCATCTTCCTACAAATGCTTACTATGTTAGCTATACAAATAAATCTCTAGGTGCAGAACATATATGAAATTCATATGTCATATCAAATACTTGACTTTAATATATACAATATATCTTTCTAAAGTAAAAATAAACATATTCAGTATAAATGACAAAGTCTTTGAATATATATGAAAATAAAAATAAACATTGCAAATATGCTTATAAAGTCACACTTGCTACTGCCTTTCAGTGAGAGTATGCCACAAAGAGCAAGGAAACTTTCTTATAAATACAAATAAATGAAAATTATAATTAGTGGTGAGAAGACAAATCAGAAATTCTCAGTTGTTGCTATTCTGAATACCAAATGGTACAAACATTTTCAAAGATTTTCCATGTCATATAGAAATAATTATGGATTTAACATAAAACACAATTATTATATTAAGATAACTTTTACAAATATATTTTTCATAATAACCTACACAAAAACTTAGTTATAAAACTTCATAATCACTAAAAACTGGAAATAATTATGATGAATTTCAGCAAATAGGTTTATAAAGGGATTTCAGGCATAAATATAATAATATAAAAATATAATAGAATAGAGCCTGGAAGAGTAGGCACACGCCTTTAATCCCAGCACTCAGGAGGCAGAGGCAGGTGGATCTCTGTGAGTTCAAGGCCAGTCTGTACTACAGAGTGAGTTCCAGGAAAGGTGCAAAGCTACACAGAGAAACACTGTCTCAATATATAAATATACATATATATATATATTATTGCAGAAGCCATAAATGATTTTTAAATACATATTGCAAAGAAGCCAGTTAAGTAGAGCTATACTATGCATGCTTCATCTTATGTGATGTTCTGAAGTATCAAAGATTTAGAGATGGTAAAATATCTGTAGTTTCCAAGGATTGGAAAAGGAGAACGTTGAAGATGTCAGAAAAATGAGATTTGTTAGAGCGTAAAACTATTCTAATATCACAACATGGATGTATAACATTATGTTCTTGTCAAAATCCATAGAACTTTATAGCACAATGTGTGAACTTATTGAATGCAAATTAGAAATAAATTACATAAGGAGCTAGGAGAATCCAAAAATGGAATATAGAATATGACAAAACAATCTGAATTTATCATAAATGTGTGAAACAACTCTCTTGGAAGGAGTTGGGAAAATGTTCCTTTGATATTAGTGGAGTCTGTGAAAGTAAATTCAATTGAAAACTTATTTCTCATAAAGATAAAAAGGATAGTTTTGAAATCAAGTTAAGTATATTAATAAAAATGATTGACTGATGAAGTTAGTAGTTTGTCAGTGCCAGAGCCACTTATCAATGGTAGAGATTAAGGTTAGATACAGCAGGATGAAAGTGTAAGAATGACAACACAGCAATAGAAGAAAGTTGGAGATATCAACTTGATACCTTGAAGATAGTTCTAAAAGTTGGCACTCATGAGGAAGTAGGTTATGAATGCCCTGGTACTGTGAATAGAATCAGTGGAATTGGTGTTCTATCATCTTATGAGTAAGACTCTAGGACACTCCCTTGCCATTGTACCATATAAGCAGGAATGGACCACTTTAAATCTAGAACATTCAACAGATGTTAATCCCCACCACCACTACCATCACCCCCCACTACCACCACCACTACCAACACCATCCTTCCTCCTCTCAACACCATCACCACCACCACCACCACCATCACCACCACCACCACCACCACCATCACCAACAACAACTACAACCACCAACTTGCTTTAGTTAGAAAACAAGAATGAGACTTCCTATCAAATCTGTGGTGATTTGAATGTTGTGAAATGGTGTAATGAAACACTGGGTTATGATGTTCATTTTACAAAAGTTAATTTTAAAACATATTATGTAACTCTGTATTTGGCATCTTTTAAGATAAATTCTTTCTTTATAAAAGTGTTAAAAATATTTTCCCAAAAAAGTGGGACAAGTAATTTGACAATCTGTCATGGATAACCTTAATTAAGTGATTCAATTAAACATGGTCAGTAGTGGGATATCTCCAAATCACATTTGACTTGGTCAGAAGTAATGAAAACAGTAGGCATCTCTGTCACATTTCTAGTGAAGACATAAAATAAATCTAACAGAATATTAAATGAGCCTAAATCAAATCCATTCTCTAAAAATAATTGGTCTGGAACCTTTTCCGACATCAATAATGGACATAAATATGACAAAATTGTTCTATTATAGTAAAAGAGCCTCTGGAGCCAGGGTAGCTGAATAGAATTTGTGGTCTTTAGCTATTCTTATGGGTCTAAAATAAATACCCAACATTGTGGCAGCTTGTACATGCTCTGCAGATGGCATAGTGGTAATCTTCTGCTTTAATTTCCAAATTTTGATCCATTAACTTATGGTAATGAGAAAATGTAGATGTAGATTATTCCATTTATTGCATAAGTAGATGTGATTATTAAATTTTCATCCTGAAATATTTTGCTGTGTATTATACACACAAAATACATTTAATATCACAATCCCTTACTACTGTTTGCCATGCCCCACAGGCTTTCATTACTCAAAGTCAAACATTTTACTTTCAGAATTATGATGCATAAATAATTTCATCAATTCTTAGGCAATCATTTTTACTGAGCATTACTTAGTTTTGAAAGAATTAATTTCTATTAATTTAAAATTAGTTTACTTCTAAGGACATAACTTTTTAAATTATTATTTTATTAACAATTTTTAAATTTATTTTACACACCAACCACAGATCCCCCTCTCATCCCTCCTCCTGCTTCCCCCGCCCACCTGACCTAACACTCCGACCTATCCATCCCTCATCCCCTCCTCCAAAAGAGTAAGTTCTCCCATGGAGGACAGCAAAGCCCGGTAAATTCAACTGAGGCAGGAATCAGCTCCTCTCTCCTGCTTCAAGGGTGAGCAAGGTGTCCAACCATAGTAATGGGATCCTGAAAGCCCACTCATGCCCACCTCATCACACTGCCAGGGACCCCTCAAACAGACCCAGCTACACAACTGTCTCCTGTATGCAGAAGGTCTAGTCCAGTCCTATCCAGGTTCCACAGCTGTTGGTGTAAATTTTGTGAGTTCCTATGAGCTTCGTTCAATTGTCTCTGTAGATTTCCACATCATGATCTTGACCCCCCTCGCTCACATAATCCCTCTTCCCTCTCTTCAGCTGGACCCCTGGAGCTCAGTCAGGTGCTTGGTTGTGGATCGCTGCAACTGCTTCCATCAGTTACTGAATGAAGGCTCTATGATGATAGGGTATTCACCAATCTGATTACCAGGGTAGGTCAGTTCAGACACCCTCACTACTATTGCTAGTAGTCTAATCTGGGATCATTCTTGCGGATTCTTGGGAATTTCTTAGCACCAGTTTTCTTCTGTACCCCATATTGTCTCCCTATATTAAGATATCTCTTTCATTGCTCTCTCACTCCATCCCTCCCCCAGCTCAACCATTGCATTCCCCAATGTTCTCATTCCACATTCCCTATCCGCTATTGTACCCCCTCATCTCTAGTTTACTCATGGAGATCTCTTCTATTTCCCCTTCCCAAGGTGATCCATACATCCCTCTTAGGGTCCTCCTTGTTGCCTAACTTCTCTGGAACTGTGGTTGTATTCTGGTTATCCTTTTCTTTACGTCTAGTAACCACTTATGAGTGAGTACATACCATGTTTGTCCTTCTGAGACTGGGTTGCCTCACTCAGGATGATATTTTCTAGTTCCATCCATTTGCCTGCAAATTTCATGATGTCATTGTTTTTCTGTGCTGAATAGTACTCCATTGTGTATATGTACCACATTTGCTTTATCCAGTTTTTCAGTTGAGGGGTATCTAGGTTGCTTCCAGGTTATGGCTATTATAAATAATGCTGCTATGAACATAGTTGAGCAAGTGCCCCTGTGTTATGTGGCTAGAGTTTTCCTGCCTGGCCCACAGTCAGGATAAATCTTTTTCACCTGCCAGTCCCACAGCCGCTCAGACCCAACCAAGTAAACACAGAGACTTATATTGTTTACAAACTGTATGGCCGTGGCAGGCTTCTTGCTAACTGTCCTTATATCTTACATTAATCCATTTCTATAATTCTGTTCCTTGCCACATGGCTCGTGGCTTACCGGCATCTTTACATTCTGCTTGTCCTGGCAGTGGCTGGCAGCGTCTGACAGCATCTCCTTCCACCTTCCTGCTCTTTTTATTCTCTCTGTTAGTCCCGCCTATACTTCCTGCCTAGTCACTGGCCAATCAGTGTTTTATTAGCAACACATTTGCCATACAGAACATCCCACAGCACTTCCCCCTTTTTTTTTCCAAAAGGAAGGTTTTAACCTTAACAAAGTAAATTACATATAATTTGGGAATTTGGGCGTAGCTTCTCTTACTGCTTCCTGCTGGAGGGGGGCGCTGTATCTTATGGGGATACAAAGAAAATTTTAGAATTATGGAGTAGTCCATGAGAGTGTATCGTCTGAGCCAGTTGCCTTGAAACGGTTCTGGATGATGGATCATCTGGGCCATGGTGTCATCGGAGACCTTTCAGGTGGTCTTGGCTGGTCAAACCTGATGTATCTTAATCTGGAACAAATCCACAGCCTCTGGCTTTCTGTGGGAACAAAATCAGAGCCTCCTTTCCAAAGCAACATATCCTTATATCCAAATTTTGAAGTCAAGGTATCTTTAAAATATACATATTGGTTTAACTCAGTTTCCTTTACAATCAAATATCTCTCTGCAGTTAAGAATCCCAAAGACAACACAATGCAGATTCTCTGTGTGATATCCATCTTTACGTGGCTTATATTTTATACTACCTTTACTGTCTCTTTAAAGACTTTATTTTTCAAAACTATTTCTTTATATAACTGTATATATTCCTTTTTATCTCTCTTTGAAGCCTACGTACATTTTTACACACATTTTAAAGCATTTAAAGTCTTGTTCCATCTGAATCTGTCTTATTGTGAATCAATTGTTTTAAACTGTAGCATTCTAAGACTGAAACGGCGCTATGACTGCTGGCTCCGCCCACCTCAGCTTCCCAACATGGGGGTGATGCATTTACCGTCAGCTCTGGGAGCCTTCGTGGGTCTATGCTTCTATCAAAGCAGCATTTAGCCCAGAAACCTCTTTTTTTTTTTGTTTTGTACTAGCAAAGGCAAATCCACCACGCAGCTTAATGTGCCACTTGCAGACGCCTCATTCCCGCCATACTGCAGGTCGAGCGCACACGCCAGGAACCCACAAGTAGCTCAAACCCGCAGGCTGCCGCTAACTTGAGAAAGACAACTAGGAAGCTGTTTTAGCTCCGTTTTAGAATCTTCTTTTTACGCTTTCTCAGGCTTTAAGTAGAAATTCCTGCCCCACGTTCTGGCGCCATTTGTGGCTAGAGTTTTCCTGCCTGGCCCACAGTCAGGATAAATCTCTTTCACCTGCCAGTCCCACAGCTGCTCAGACCCAACCAAGTAAACACAGAGACTTATATTGTTTACAAACTGTATGGCCGTGGCAGGCTTCTTGCTAACTGTTCTTATATCTTAAATTAATACATTTCTATAATTCTGTTCCTTGCCACATGGCTCGTGGCTTACCGGCATCTTTACATTCTGCTTGTCCTGGCGGTGGCTGGCAGCGTCTGACAGCATCTCCTTCCACCTTCCTGCTCTTTTTATTCTCTCTGTTAGTCCCGCCTATACTTCCTGCCTAGCCACTGGCCAATCAGTGTTTTATTAGCAACACATTTGCCATACAGAACATCCCACAGCAGTGTTACGATTGAGCATCCCTTGGGTATATGCCCAAGAGTGGTAGCACTGGGTCTTGAGGTAGATTGATCACCAATTTTCTGAGAAGTTGCTGAACTGATTTCCAGAGGGGCTGTACAAATTTGCACTCCTACCAACAGTGGAGGAGTGTTCCCCTTGTTCCACATCCTGTTCAACATAAACTGTCTTTAGTGTTTTTGATCTTAGCCATTCTGACAGGTATAAGATGATATCTCAGAGTCATTTTGATTTGCATTTCCCTGATGACTAAGGATGCTGAGCAATTCCTTAAATATCTTTTGGCCAGTTGAGATTCTTCTGTTGAGAATTCTCTGTTTAGATGTGTAGACCATTTTTTAATTGGATTGTTTGGTATTTTGATGTCTAGTTTCTTGAGTTCTTTATATATTTTGGAAATCAGCCCTCTGTCAGATGTTGGGTTGATAAAGATCTTTCCCCATTCTGTAGGCTGTCATTTTGTCTTATTTACCATGTCTTTTGCCTTACAGAAGCTTCTCAGTTTCAGGAGGTCCCATTTATTGTTACTCTCAGTGTCTGTGCTACTGGTGTTATATTTAGGAAGTGGTCTCCTGTGTGAATGCATTCTAGGCTACTTCCTACTTTCTCCTTTATCAGTGTAGCTGGATTTATGTTGAGGTCCTTGATCCACTTGGATTTGAGTTTTGTGCATGGTTATAGATATGAATCTATTTGCGATCTTTCACATGTTAACATCTAATTATGCTAGCACCATTTGTTGAAGATGCTTTCTTTTTTCCATTCTACAGTTTTGGCTTCTTTGTAAAAAAAAATATGGTGTTCATGGGTGTTCAGATTAATGTCAGGGTCTTCAATTCAATTCCATTGGTCCACATGTTGGTTTTTATGGCAATACCAATCTCTTTTTTATAACTATAACTCTATAGTAGAACTTGAAGTCAGGTATGGTGATACCTCCAGAAGTTGCTTTATTGTAAAGGGTTGTTTTAGATATCCTAGGTTTTCTGTTTTTCCCTATGAAGTTAAGTATTGTTCTTTCAAGGTCTGTGAATAATTGTATTGAGATTTTGATGGGGATCGCATTGAATCTGTAGATTGCTTTTGGTAAGATTGCCATTTTTTATGTTGATTTTACCTAAATGATGCATTTTTAAAAGGAGTAAATCAATGGGACTCCTTAACATATAGAATAAAATTTTAAGTCATTGTGCTGAATTTACAGATACATCTTTCAAAAGTGCTATCATATCTACTACCCTTACTATTTTTACTTAATATAAATATTAAAATTCTTAATCACTGTAGCAACATGAGATAAATTTTGATATTGAAGAATAAAAAATTAATTTGTATAAACTCATTTCAAATACTATTAGCAGGAGTATAACATTCTCTTTTGCATTATGAATTGGTTATATTATATTCTATGCTTTTACACATAGAAATAATGGTTCCATGTATGTGATTGTAATGTTATCTTTGTACCATGGCAAGTATTATGGCCAATTATTAGATACTCATTAATCTACATGGATAGGTGAAGATAATATAAAGTGATTGTTTCAAATACCTGAGTGCTGATTTTTCATAGAATATAGTCATAATTGGGTACATACTACTTGAATATTATAGTTGTCTCATGACTGAACTCACACTACAGGTATGAGATAATAATTATTTAATATAGACATAGCTTATCAGCTACATATATGTGAGAAATTTCTGCTTACTTCTGATTTCAACGGTTCCTGAAGACTGTAAAAAAAAAGTGTCACATTCCTATAACTACTATCTCTGCCACCAACACCATATGTTACTTCTTAAGATAAATAACATGTAATCCCAGTGTGAAAAAAATGTATATTTATGACCTCGGGATGTTGGAGTAATGGTAGTTAAAACAATAAAACATTTTGATTTAAATAATTTTCAGTAGGTATAGGATAAAACAACTGCACTGACACTATTTAATTACCTAAATATTTAAAAGTCATATTGATGTGAGTGGCTCTATAAAATGCTGAACAAAGGTAAGCTTATTTTAAGAGTATTGTAAAACACCATCATAAAGCAACAGATAATACAGGAAGCCTAAATCACAGGGATATGTATAAATGACCCATTTTATTTTTAGTACCAAACGCTCAGCGTCTCCAAATCTCACTTTTTTAGTGATTTGCTAGTAGTTCTGAAGACCCCATGCAATTTCCTACCACTAAATTCTTTATTTGCTCTGGCTTTGAGATGCAAGGAGCATTCCAGGCATTCTGGTATCTACTTCCCCTGTTCTGTTGCAGTGGCTGTCCTTTATTATGGAGATGAGTGTAATATATCCTAAGCAATGAACATGTCTCTACAAGCCTCCCAATACAGCAACCCAAAAGTCTACTTAAGGACCAGTTACAGTTATCTAATAGGCAACACCTTGATCCTGCCACCCAATTTGAAACCCTGCATGTTCTCCTCACAATCCTCTACAAGCTTCCAGAAGGCTATAAATGTGGCCCTTACTTCTGTGCTCTTACCTTGTCCTACTTTGTTCACCCTCTCAGGCTCTCATACCAGGGCCTAATCCTTCACATGCACAGCAAAGTTTTTTCCTCAATTCCCTTTCTGTACTTCTTCTCTAGACCCCATATGTTTCTTCCATATTTGTATATGAAAGTTTATGAGCTAATTTCCACAAAACTTGATTGTTTGTGCTTGATGAGGCTTCATCTCACTAACCCATTTATTGTTGCAAAATACTCTCCTACTACATTACCTTTTGGGTACCCATTTTCATTTTATTACCGTAAAAGCTTTTATCACCATGAACTATGCAATATGACAATTACACATATTTTTTGTTCTGTCTCATTTATCTCACTATGAAAAATGATGCTTGTGGTGATGTTTGGACAAGGGGTTGTAGAAGAAAATGCCTTAATTTGTTTTTGTATGATTTTCATGCTGTATATATTTATACATATATATATACATATATATATATATCAAGGTTTATTTTAAGATAATCAATGTGAAGGATTCTAAAACCGGCATACAGATATCAACATTATTTAATCATGTGTTATAGAAAAATATATTTTGTCAAACTGACCCACCATTGAATATCTGTGCTGTGGGCATTGATCTTCTTCAAGGGATTTTAGAAGAAACAGATATTTACTGGTACCCAATAACTCCAAAATATTAATGAATCAGTGAATGGCATCCCTTTCTTGATTTATTCCTTTCATTCACAGCATGACTCTAGTCAGAAAGCTTACTGATTTGTATATTAAGTTAATTTTCTTATCAAGTTCAGGCTTACATTATTACAATCACAGAGTTGATTTTAAACGTTTATGTAATTTTTTGTCAAGCTATATCAAATTTTGAAGAGTGTCTAATGTAAGATAGAAAATATGTTCATTTGGATTGAATTCATTCCTTCATAGTAATGAAATTCACCCTCAGCATTTAATTTTTAGAGACTCACATATGTCGTAGATTCATAAGACATTGCAACTGTATGAGTTATATATCCATTTCTTGAATCATCTTCTATTTCAAGATAATATAAGGAATCTATTTATGTTATATATTATTTTGAAATGCCTTAAAATTATCTAAGTTTTTTCTACATAAACAAAAATACCACGAAGCCTTTAGAATGCCCCAACCCAAATTCTGCTTTTAGGTAGGGAATAACATAGTTAAAGAAATCAACACATGGAGATGATTGGCAGAACATTTAGGAAGTGCCTTTTCCTGGGAGGTCATTTCTTAAAATATTCATGTCTTTAGAATAATCAAGAAGCTCCCATATATGAGTTAACTAGAATAAAAGTGAACTTGTTAAAAATATATGTGAAAATAACACTGTTTTTTCCTGATTTCCAATTTCGTCATCTTAACGTGTTTTAAATTTTTAAGATCACACAATGCATGCTTGAAATTTAGTAATATTTTAAATAACTGACAAATTTAAATTCCTGGTAGTAATATTTCATTTTTTTCTATGGGAAATTTATAAACATTCTCATGTTTTAAACATAAATAATATAAATTCTCTAGGAGATATTACTGGATATTTTAGTAATGAATGACTTTAGTAACGTTCATCTTTTTTAAATAATAACTTCATCATGAAATTAGTCAACGTCTGTGTTTGTCTGGCTACAATATCCCCATATTTGAAGACATTATTTGGATTTACTTCTATATTTCAATATCTGATATGTCTACACAAGTCTCAAATTCTAATTGACAATCACTCAGGATGGTTGTTTCTAGTTGCATTTATTAGCTGCAAATTTATAATGTAATTTTTTTTGGTTTTTTTGAGACAGTGTTTCTCTGTGTAGTTTTGGTGCCTGTCCTGGATCTTACTCTCTAGACCAGGCTGGCATTAAAAGTGCTGGTATTAAAAGTGTACACCACCACCACCCAGCATAATATAATTCTTTTAAGATCTGAGTAATACTCCATTGTGCAAATGTAACATATTTATTCATCCATTTTTTTTCTTAATGGAAATATAGTTTGTTTCCACTTTCTGGCTATTGTGAAAAAGGCTGCAACAAACATGGTTAAGCAAATGCCTTGTAGTAGGATAGAGATTCCTTTGGATATATATATATATATATATATATATATATATATATATATATATATATAGAGAGAGAGAGAGAGAGAGAGAGAGACATAGATATAGATATAGATATAGATATAGATATAGATATAGATAGATTCCCAAGAACAGGCTAACTGGGTCTTGAGGTAGATCAATACCCAATTTTCTGAGGATCCTTCATATTAATTTCCACAGGAGCCATATGAGTTTGCACTCCCACACTCAATGTGTTCCTTTTGCTCCACATCCTTGCCACCATGAGCTGTCATTTGTGTTTATAAGATAGGCATTCTCTCTGATGTAAGATGGAATCTCAACTTAGTTTAAATTTGCATTTCCACGATGGCTAAGGATGCTGAACATTTCTCTAAGTGTTTATCAACCATTTAAGATTTCTCTATTGAGAATTCTCTTTGTAGCTCTGTACCCCATTTTAAAATTAGATTATTTTGTTTTTTGGCATCTAGTTTATTGAGTTCTTCATTTTTTAAATATTAATTCTTTATCTGGAGTGAAGCTGATAAAAATATTTTACTATCCTGTAGGGATATGATAGTATATATAAGTGACCATAAAAATTCCACCAGGGTAGCCCTACAGCTGATAAACATTTACAGCAAAATGACTGGAATACAAGATTAAGTCCTAAAATCAGTAGCCCTCCTATATACAAATTACTGAGAAATAAATCAGGGAAACAACACTTTTCACAATAGCTCTAAATGATATAAAATATCTTGGGTTAACTCTAACCAAGCAAGTAAAAAACATCAATGTTAAAAACTTCAACTCTTTGAAGAAAGAAATTGAAGAAGTTATCAGAAAATGAAGAGATCTGTCATGCTCATGGATCTGTAGGATTAGCATAGTAAAAATGTCCATCTGATGAAAAGCAATCTATAGATTCAATGCAATCCCCAATAAAACCACAGCACAATTCTTTACAAACACTGAAAGGATAATTCTCATAATCATATGGAAAAACAAAAAAACCCAGAAGAACAAAAAGAATTCTGAACAATAAAAGAACTACTGGAGCTATCACCATCTTTTATTTCATCTGTTATGGTACTATGGAGCTATAGTAATAATAACTGTGTGGTATTGGCATAAAACAGACACAGTGATCATTGGAATCAAACAGCAGATCCAGACATAAATCCAGACACACATGGACATCATATTTTTGGTAAGGAAGCCAGAAATAAACACTGAAGAATATATAGCATCTTCAACAAGTGTTGCTGGTCAAACTGGATATCTACTTGTAGATGAATGCAAATAGGTCCATAGTTTTTCACCCTGCACAAAACTCAAACCCAAGTATATCAATGACCTCAACATAAAACAAAATTCACTGAACCCAGGAGAAGAAAAAGCGAGGCTAGCCTTGAATGCACTGGCAGAGGCGACAACTTTTTCAACAGAATACGGATAGTGCAGGGACTAAAGTCAACAATTAATAAATGGGACCTCATGAAACTGAAAACAATTTATAAGGTAAAGGACACTGACAAAGTAGCAGCCACAGAATGCAAAATGTTGAAATATTTTTGAAAAAAAATATTCTTTGAAATTTTATAGATGCATGCAATATATCTTAATCACATTGGTCTCACATTTACTCCCCTTGGCATCCCTCCCCTAAATTTCTTCCTTTGAGGTTCCTCCTTGTTTGTTACTGTTGTTGTTTGTTTATTGTCTTAAACTACTGGGCCCAGTTAGTACTGTCTGTAGACGAATTGTTAAATGGTCTTATTAATAAAATACCTGGAGCCAGATTTTGGGGTTAAAGCCTGAGGGATCAGACGAATAGGAAAAGCCACAGCCAACCTCCATTTACTGACACCTCAGTCTCCAAAGAGACCTACTTCCTGTATACCCATGCCTATTTGCCTTTCTGTTCTGCCATCTCATTTCCTCTCTTCGCCCAGCTACATCACTTCCTGTCTGTCTGTACAGATCTCTAGACCTTTATGGTTAGTGCTGGGATAAAAGTTATGTACCACCATGCCTGGCTCTGTTCTCCGTGTAGCCTTGAACTCACAGAGATCTAGAGCGATCTCTGCTGTCCAAGTGACAGGATTAAAGGCATGTGCTACCATTGTCTGACTTCTATGTTTACTATAGTGACTGGCTTTTTCTTATGATAAACTTCGCTGCGGTACACAGATAAAATATCACAACTGTCCATACATTAATGGGCATGGAGTTAACAAATGAGTATCACACAAAGAAAAATAATCCTTCCTCAGTAGCCATCAACTGCCAGTAGCTCCTCAGCTAAGGGTACAGTCTCAGAATCCCTTCCTTCTCCATGTGAGAATTTTAAAATGTCTTGGCATTGTCTTAGTAACCACAGTTTATGTGTATAACATACATATTGTCTAAAGGATATCAAAATACACCCTTAGCTTCTTTTTGCATCTTCTTCAATATTATTTTCTGAGCCTGTGGTGGGGAATTTGATATCAATTTCCATTTACAGATGAGCAATCGAGGCATCATACTTTCAGCATTTAAAAAGAGTTATCTCTGTATTAACCACTCCCAGTAAAAATAACATCTTTTCTGATCGTGTTAGAACAGCACAAAAATGTGTATATATAAACATGGATATTGAGCAGGCAGTTTCACAATGCAACCATTTAGCTTAAAAAAAAAAGGTTTTTGCCCTATGCCTATGACTTTCTTAGGCATAGATTCTGACTGTGTGAAACTAAGAATGAATTCCTACTGGTGCAGCAGGACTCAAATCCGATCAGAAAGCAGTTAATTTTCCCCATAAACAGTCTTTACACTATTTTACCAGTGAGTACATCTTACCTGGCAGATTTGTACTGTTATCATTCAAGGTCCAGCATTAAGTCCACTGATGTCTTTTCTTCTACAGCATTTCACATAGCTCCTTCCAGAACTATGAAAGCCAGAGATCAAAGAAGTGTCTTGATCCATGGAGGCTGATTTCTCTGGGTACTGTACCAGCAGTGTGTGGTATCATCAGCAATAGTGTTTTGCCATACAGTTATCATGGCCAACAAAGAGCAGCGGCAATAGCCTGTGGTAGTTTTGGTGCTTCTGGATGGCCCTGACCAATACATCACAGAGAGGTATCCTGTGCCTCTTACTGATACTTCTATTCAATGATAAGTTTAGATAAGTAGAGATTATATATTAGTATTTTAGTGCTATAAAGAACTTTTACAACTAAACTAATATATGACAAGAGAAACAATGTATATTAAAATGAAGAGTTTCAATATGAAATGTTATTTTTAAAATAAAATAAAAGTTCATTTTATTAACATTGGGAATATAATTTCCCTCTGGGCAACTGAAACAATCCAGTTACAATAAAAATGTAAGAGCAGTTATTTTGACACAATATGGTGTTCTATGCAGAAAATGACAAGATTAAGGGGTTTCTTAATTTGTTGATATGATTGCCTCAACCAACCAATCCTAAATTAATCCAAATCCACACAGCTTGCTATACTATTACTACATGTGGTAAGCACAGAAGCATACCTGCTTACCTCTTGGGTTCTCCGTCATTTCTATTTCCCACATGTAAACCTATATTTATGCTAAATATATGTATATATATGAACAGATACATTTCATGCAAATGTTATCATAAAATATAACAACTTCAACTTTTGTAATTTGTGGAAATGGAAATATTAATTGTCAAAGTTTTTATTTGCGAAATTAAAAAGTGAAGATTTATTTTATCTTAAATTATGTACATATTGTTCATCTGTTTATGGGCATTGTATGTGAGTGCCAGTGCCTGCCAGGTCAGAAGCATCTGATTTCTGTAGAGCTGGCTGGTAACGAAAGTTCTGGAAAATAAACTCAAGTGTTCTGAAAGAGCACTGCATACTTTGAGCCACTGAACCCTCTCTTCAAACACCCTACCTGCAAATTAATTTTAATCCAGGATACTTATAGAAATATATGAAATAATTATTTCAATTGGTATATAGAATCATTTAAAATTATATCAAATAAAAGAAAAAGTTAAATACAAAAGAAAGTATAGCAATAATATACAAAGAAGTCTGTTTCAATAAATATTGGGAACATGGATAAATGTAAAATATTCCTTCAAAATATAATTTAAAGAGCAGTGATGAAATAAAAATTCTGAATTTCCTTATATTTATGAAATATTTTATCGGAATAATTTTATATATTCCATTAAAATTCTATTCTTAGAGTGTTGGCTCTCACTTTTAATCTGTGTACTCTCATGGAAAGTATAGGTGGATATCAGTGTTCAAATCCAGCCTGGTCTACAAAGAGACACTGACAACATGTCTTAAATGACTTCATCTGTAAACTTTCAGAAATATTATTTTAAATGTATTACATGATTTACACAAACTTTTTGAAAATATAGATGACATAACATCCCTGAACTCATTTATGAAATTAACATCCTACCACCAAACTCTGAAAATACTGTAAGTGAAGAAATTATACATCAGCATACACAAGCAAAATAGATGAAAGAAACTGAAATATTATTAACAAATTCAATTAAACTATATATTAAAGCATCAGTTATTACATATCTAGAACTTAGCAATAATTTCCCACATTATCCATATAAATGAAAGATCATTTTAATGTAATATAAAAAAATTAATGTATTTTAAAAAATTAAACATGATAAAAAATACTAAAATAAATAGAAACAAACTGAATTATCCTTTGACTATGTTAAGAAAAATGTTCCGGACAATTATTCTATTGAATGAAAAAACTACTGAACACATACCACTCTAAGTTGACAACTTCTAACAGTGTCACGAATCAGTGTTTCTCTGCACATGATCTCATAACTTCCAGCCTTTGCAAAAAGATAAAATGCCATCAAAAAGATTTAAAAGGCAATGTTTGATTATGATACTGTATAACACAAAGCCTGTCATACATGACGTCAAGTCATTTTCCATTCATCTTTTCCTTCGCTCAGTATCTATCTCAGGCAGTTTTAAATATGAATTCACAGACTGACACTTGACTGAAATCTAGAGTAGAACCTGGACCAACCTGGGATA
>CABHPH010151708.1:59994-73844 GCA_902168325.1 Peromyscus nudipes
TCTCTCTCTCTCTCTCTCTCTCTCTCTCTCTCTCTCTCTCTCTCTGTTACTGTCTCATATCTAGTCGTTTTCTTCCTGCAAATTTTACCTTCCCATTGAAGGAAATGGTAAACACCGGTGTGAAATTTCTGGAAGATTATTTTGGTGTGGCATATCATCATTATTGAAACATATTCTGAGTATTTTATTAGTCACTCCTGACAGTGGGACTGGGAATGTTTCTGATTCTTTCGCCTGCTCTTGGGGACAATTTTCCTCCTGCTGGGTTGCTGCACCAACCCTAGATGTGAGGGTTTACGACTCCTCTTATTATATCTCATTGTGCCAGGTTTGATTGATGTCCCTTGGGAGGATTGCTTTTCTTTTCTGGGGGAAACGAGTGGGGGAGTTGATCTGGGGAAGAGGGCAGGTGAAACTCTGAGAGGAATTGAGAGAGGGGAAGCTGCAGTTGGAATGTATTGCATGAGAGAAGAATTTAAAGAATTCAAAATGTATGAGCAAATACTGTGAGTAGGAATACACATATTCACAGCAGATGCGAGAGGGAGGAAAGACCCACAGTCAGACATTGTGCAGAGAGAAAGTCTAAATTGGTGGTTCCCATTGGGTCCTTTCCCTCGGAAATCGGGGAACCCCTTGGAAGAGGGGATGAAGGATACCAGGAGAGCTTGTCCCTCTGAATGAACTAAGCAGAACTCACAAGGCATCATAGAGACTGAAAGGGCAAGCATGGGGCCAGCACGGATCTGCACCAGGTTTTCTGTGTATATTTTGTGGCTGTTAGCTTGCTGTTAAGTGAGACTCCTAATAATGGGGATGGTTGTATCTCTGACTCTTTTGCCAGCTCTTGCAAATCCTTTCCTCCTATTGGGTTGTCTTGCGATGTAAAGTGTTGATAACAAGGGCTTTTGCCTTGTTATTCTATCTTGATTCATCTTGTTTGGCTGTTGTCCCTTGGAGGCCTGCTTTTTTATGGAGAGGAAATGGAGGGGGGTGGACATGGGTGAGAGGGGAGATGGAGGTAGGGCAGGGAGCTAGGAGGAATGGAAGGAGGGGAAACTCTGATTGGGATTCATTGTATGAGAGAAGAATCTATTTTCAATAAAAAAATAAACAAAACAGGAATGCATATTGAAATATTCAAACTTTGGAAAACTATTATTTTTTAGTTTTCATATAGCAAATGAAATTTTGTAGGCTAGAGAATAAAGGACAGAGAAAAGCAACCATCCCCCACATATATCCCATCATCTGAAGTTAAGAAGTCTGAAAGAAAAATCATACAAAGTCCATCATTATCAAACCTTGTATCTCAATACATATGTGTGACAGTCACTGGTCAAAACATAGGAGTTAAAATAAATTTTTACAATTAAAAGGAAAAATGAGAAGTAAAAACTGAAGATATCTAATCAATTTAACAGCAATAAATAATAAATGCACATATCATGTTAACATACAACAAAAATCATACTTTAAAAAATATCTGCATCATAGAAAAGTGGTCTTGTCTCATTTTCAAGATCATGGCTTGGAGGAGTATACTGAATTTATTTTATAGAATAATTCCCTTTTCTTTCTTCCTTATATTAAATACATCTCATAAATTCTCAGCTCTAATATATGCTTTAAAATGATGTCATAAATTTATTAGAGATTTCTGTGATTAAGAGTGCGATTAGAAAGAAGCTTTAACCATTGAATCATTTATCTTATAGTAAATGCAGAATAACTATATGTGCAGATTGAATCTCCATTGTACTCTTAGGGTAGGTGTTATTCAAAGTCTGACACCAAGGGATGTTATTTTGTGAAGGAGTTGACCAACTTACCTGAGTAATCCAAGAACTGGGAATCTGGGGAATACAAGTGAAAATATAGCCATTGAAAATAAACTCCAAAAGCAGACTTCTGACTCTACCTTTATTTGTGCTTTACTAAAGTGGGTTAATGTATTCAAAGTGAGGCTACATCCATGATGTTCTGGGTGTCTACTAAATACTATTGCTGCCAATTGCCTACATGGGAAGCCACTGTCCTCACAGCAAAATGTGTGTCTAGTGCCAGGGCCTCCATTTGTGACTTTCATTTGTAAAACCTTCAAAATTTGTCATCTGCTCTGCTACTGTGTCCTGTAACAAAACTAACATCTAGAAAATGTGCTTTAAGCTAGACAATAAAAATACAATCTCTAAAATACTTGTAATTTAAAAAATAGATTCTGACTCCCTTAAAATGGAATACAAATTAAATGATGACTGTAGGCACTAATGACAGTCTCATAGACTTCCTGTCTTCCTATTTCTTCTGAACTTTCCAATTAGGACATAACTGTTTTATATGCTTGTCATAATCTCTTAGTGTGCTCATTTTAATAAAGCACACAGGAAAATGGCACAGAGGTGCTTTATTATCAATAGTATGAAATACATTATCACCACCCAGACTAACATAGATTTCACTCTTTTTATCATCCATTTCTTTATAAAATTTAGTAGTTTTGTTCACTGTTTTTTTATTTGCTGGGGCTCTTTTCCAAGGAGAACTATAACATTATGTTTTGTTTTCTGATACATAGGTTCTCCCATTTGTTTCACATTGCCTTGGCTTATGATTAAAATATAGATCTTCATGTGTTTAAATACTCATGCTTTCATAAATAGTAGCATTCTCATGCTGTGGATATCGTTCTGTATGCTGTGAATGTGTCACTTTGATTTAGTTGATAAATAAAATGCTGATTGGCCAGTAGCCAGGCAGGAAGTATAGTATAGGTGGGATAAGCAGAGAGGAGAATTCTGAGAAGAGGAAGGTGGACTCAGGCCTTGCCAGCCAGACACAGAGGAAGCAAGATGTAATAGTACCCGTAAACCACAAGCCACATGGCAACTTTTAGATCAATAGAAATGGGTTAATTTAAGATATAAGAACTAGATAGCAAGAAGCCTGCCATGGCCATAGAGTTTATAAGTAATATAAGTCTCTGTGTATTTACTTCAGTCTGAATGGCTACAGGAGCTGAGTGGACACAGGAAAAGTTCAGCCATATTCTCATTTAATTATTTTGATCTTTGAAGTGAGGCATATCAGTGTATACACTTTCCACTCACTAAGTTTCTATTGAGGAATTTGTTTTGATTACAATGTTTTAAAACACAATTTCATAATCCATTGACCTGCAATTGAACATTTGCTTCCACCAGCCCACTGGATTTTGCTATTAAAACATTGCTCTAATGAAAATGAATATTCACAGATATCAGTATACAGTAATATCTCAGGAAATGTTTTCTAAAGTTGATCTATAAACAATTTGTGAATTATTAAATCAATGTACTAGTTATAATCATAAATTAAATGAACAAAATAAAATAAAGAAAATTAGAGTAATAAAATATGAGAATGAAATGTCAGTAAGATTTGTTCCCTTCCTTTAAATTTTATTTTAGTCATACACATGCATTGGTGGCTGACTTACATTTATTGATAGATACAATTTCTTCAGAGTTCTGACAGTATTCAGCCATTAGAATATCAGTACTAGACAAAAACACAGAAGTCTAATAGATGATCTAATAGAAGTCTAATATCTTTGTTTCAGGAACTCTACAACTGTACTGTAATTACAATATTTATGTAAACTTACCATTTCACTAAAATATGTAAGATTTGGGATTATTCCCTGCTTTCTTTACCACTTAATATTGATGATTTTTTTGCTATATTGATGACTAGAAACACTAATGGATTGTAGTATTTGATTAGTATATATTTTTTTACTAAGATGCAAATTTATACTTATGTTTGCCACATAATATTTCTCATGAAATTCATGTTATTTTACACTTCCAAGCAAAAATTATTTGAATACATATGTAATAGATTTAGAAATGGACACTATAATAATGTAAGGTAAAATTATAACTAGTCTTTTAAAAATAAGATTAAACCATATGATCAAAGAATTAGACATTTATCATGTGTCATAGAGAGATAAAGAGATGAGTATACTAAAGAAAGGTCAAGAGGCATGGAGGAAAGGTGTTGAAGTCCACAATACATCAAATAAATGTGAGAATGAACATCTAAAACTTTAAAAAGAATACATATCTCTCCATGACTATGAACTTGCGTGTCTCCTTCTTAAGATGCAAAAGACTAGCTGAAAAAGAGAATTTTCTTATTCAAAAGACATCAAAGACAAAATGAAAAGACAAACCACAAATGGGAAAATTATTTGAAAAAATGTCAATGATATTATGATAAATGATAGAATTTAAGAAACTGTAAAACTAACATACTTAAAAAAATTAGAAAATTTGACAATGAAATTTGAATAATTAATTACAAAACATTAAAATTATAATACATTGATAATCCAAGTTTTTGCAAGTAACCAGTGTTGACAAGAAGACAATTGGTCACTAGATTCGTATCTTTTTGTGTTTGTAATATATCAACTGAGCATGGTGACATATGACTTGAATTCTACCTCTTGAGAGGCAGAGATAGGTAGATCTCTGTGACTTCATAGTTAGCCTGCTCTACGTAGCAAGTTCCAAGTCAGCTAAGGATAAACAGTGAGAACCTGTCTCAAAATAAGTTTGTTGAGCTATGTCAACCTAAAATGAGAGATAAATGCTTCAATGTGCTTACAGTAAGACCTGCTATAACCTATCCTACAAGCTATTTAGCATCACTATAAAAAGTTCAGTATGCAGATACTTCTTAATAATTGCATTTTGATGTCTAATGTGTCATGTAAAATACTTTTAGTGTGGTTAAAGCATAGAAAGAAAGACTTATTCAAGTGGTGGTTATTAGTAGCAACTGCAACAAGGTCTTACTGTCAAAGAAAGGAAATGGTATCAATTTAGGATGACATGGGCAATTGAGAAATTTAAGTCAAAGAATAGAGCAATGATCAGTGAATGTAAGAATAAAGGAGTTTTAAGTAAACAAACTAAACAGAATTGTTGCTGAAGGTAGGCAAGTAAGAGTTGGAGTTTTATCACTTGTGGAATAGGAAGAGATGAGGAATATAACTTAATATTGGAGGTATTTGGATTTAAATAAAATATTCCTTATTATGATTTTATATATAATATAAAATTATGTTTTCCTGTTATTGAAAGTAGTTTTTTTCTTACATAAAATATCCTGATTTCAGTCATAATATATATTGATATCCTCTGCTCCTCCCTGTTCCTCTCAACCTCCCCTCCCAAACAGATCCATTCCCTTTCTGTCTCTCATTAGAAAGAAAACAGTCTTCAAAGGGATAATAATAAAATAAAATAAAATAAAATAAAATCTAACACATGAGAACAGGACAAAATAAACAGAATAAAAAGGTACAATAAACATAGAAACAGTGATCCATTCTTTCACACACTCAGGAATCCCATAAAAACACTAAACTGGAAGCCATAATATATATACTCTATGGAACCATGCAGGTCCTATGCATGCTGCCTCAGTCTCTGTGAATTTATATGTACATTTCTCATGTTGGTGAACAGGACCTTGTTTCCTTAGTATCCTCCATTCCATCTCTCTAACACTATTTCTGCCTTCTCTGCCAGGGTTCCCTAAGCCCTGTGGGGAGGAATATGATGGAGATATATCATTAGGCTTAAGTGTTGAAAGATCTCTCACTCTCTGCACATTGTCTGGCTGTGGGTCTCTGTACTTGATCTAATCTACTGCAGGAAGAAGCTTCTCTGATAGTGGCTGAGGAAGACATTGATGTCTAAATGTAGTAGCAGAATGCCACTAGGAATTATCCTATTGCTACATTCTTTTAGCAGAGCAGTAGTATTTGGTTTTCCCATAGGTCCCTGGTCTGTCTTGTCTTAAATTCTTTGACACCCAAGCAATGTCCAGTATGGGTTACTCATGATGGAGAAGGCATTAAGTCCAATCAGATATTAGTTGCTTTCTCCCATGAGTTTTGTGCCAATACTAAGCTAACACTTCTAGCAAGCAAATCACCATTGAAGACTGAAGCCTTTGTGGCACATTTGGTGTTTACCTTTCTCCTCTGTTTACACACAGAATACCTTTGAGTCCCATGAACATTAGTCCATAGGAGTGAAGGCTCTAGGCAGGCAGCACCCTGTCTTCTCCACGTTCACTGAGTTATGTAGGTGTCTTCAGGAACAGAACCTTGCTATCAGCTTGTAGAGTTCAAAATATAGGCTCGGCAACAGCCTAGGTTGTTTGGGTGTTCCAATGGAACTTCTTTGGTCAATAATTCAATTAGATTTAACCCACTCCCAGTATTGGAAACTTCATTTGATGACAAGAAATGACCGTTTGGGGCTCTAGCTTCCCCTTTGTTTTTATATTTTATTTATATCACCTTCAGCTATGATATGTTAGGAAGTTTCTACTGTATTAGGTTTCCATACTAATCCCAAAATAAAACCCCTTTATTTTAGCATTGTCTTCCTATATTCCATAGTTGCCTTCTTCCCTCTGTATCTACAGTTGCTCATTCCTCTCCAGCCCCTACCAATCTATCTGCAGCTATGTATTAGAGAGCTCTATTTGCTCCTCTAGCCTCTTACTCTAAATCAAAGTTATGCTGTTGTTCATAGTGTAGCTGGGTTATCACTGGTTGAAGACTAATGTCCACATTTAATTGATTATACATCATAGTTTTCTTTCTGGGACTGGGATACCTCACTTAGGATGATCTGTCCCCAGTTCTATCAATCAATTTACCTGCACGTTTCATTGTATCATTCATTTTAATGGCTGATTAATAGTCTGTTGTGTAAATGTACCACATTTTCTCTATCCATTCTCCTGTTGAGGGACTTCTAGGTTGTTTCCAATTTCTGGCTATTATGAATATAGGAACAATGACTATGGTTGGACAGTGTCTCTGTGGTAGGATGAAGCATCCTTTGGAACTGCCGCAGTGATTTCCGTAGTGGCTGTACAACTTTGCACTTCCAACAGCAACAGAGGACTGTTTTCCTTGTTCTACATAATTGCTAGCATGAGCTGTCACTTGTGTTACTGATCTTAACCACTGCTACAGGTATAAGATGACATCTCAAAGTGTTTTGATTTGCATTTCCTTGATGACTAAAGATGTTGAACATTTGTTTACATGTTTCTCAGCCATTTGAGTTTTTCTTTTGAGAATTCTCTATTTAGATCTATATTACATTTTCAAAATTGTGTTGTTTTCTCTTTACCTAGTTTTTTAAAGTTCTTCATATATTTTAGATATTAGCCATATTAGATATGTAGTTGATAAAAAGTCTTTTCCCATTCTGTAGGCTGCCACTTTTCTAAATGACGGTGTCGTTTGCATGCAAAAGTGTCTCAGTTTCATGAAATCCCATTTATCAACTGTTTTTTTAGAGCCTAGGCTAATTGTGATCTGTTCAGACAGTCCTTTCTTGTGTCAATAAGTTCAAATTATTCCCCAATTTCTCTTATATCAGGTTTAGTATTTCTCGTTTTTTGTTGAGGTCTTTGATCCATTTAAATTTAGGTGATCTCTTAATACATTCTGCCTCCATTTCACAAATACTCAGCCTTAGCATGTATTTGTGTATTGCTTTTTGTCTTGTTCATGAACCATTTAGTTAACACAGCAATGTCTGTCTACTAAACATATGGATCATCTGTCATGATTTTCTAGAAAGAATGCAGTTTAACAAATTATGCTTCATTTATATTTTATTGAGGATAATGGATATTCTAAATATGATATTAAAGTATATTGGAGAAGGCTTATAAGATATATGCATATGTGCTATTTTACATGTAGAGATTGTGTATCTATGGACTGTAGTATCCAAGTATAGGGTTTACCTGAAAGCAACTTACAAAGGAGACCAAAGGACAACTGAATATAAATATTGAGAGATAAACCTTTCAATATACTATAATAAAACATTAATTTTATATTTCAATCACATTTCTTGTCTTTAACTTTGAAACTGATTATTTGTAGAAACATGGAATGATCAATATTGAAAAGAAGAGATTATTAAATACATTACACAAACAGAGGCATTAATTCTCACTTCACGGTCAATTTTTTTATTAAGAACATTTTTATTCATTCCACAGATCCTCCCTCATCTCTCCTCCCGCTCTTCTTCAGCTTTCCCCCCTGTAGCCTACTCCTCATCCCCTCCTCTGGAAAGATATGGCCTCCCATGGGAAGTCAGGAAAGCCCCTCCCCCTGCATCAAGGCTGTGCATGTCCCAACATAGGCAATGGGCTCGGAAAAGCCAGCTCATGCACCAGGGATAGATCCTATTCCCACTGTCATGGGCCCCTCAAACAGACCAAGCTACGTAACTGTCTCACCCATGCAGAGGGCCCAGTGCAGTCCCATCCAGGCTCCACAGCTGTCTGTTCAAAGTTCATGAGTTCCCACTAGCTTGGTTCAGTTGTATCTGTAAATTTAACCATCATGGTCTTGATGCCCCTTTCTCATAGAATCCCTCTTCCCTCTCTTTGACTCACAGTCAGTTTTTACCAGTAAAAACCCTATATTTTTCTCTTATAAGAAATATGTTTACTTCAAGCACACTCTGTTTTGTCTAAATTTTGTTGGGAAATTTAAAATTTCTGAAAATTGTATACTAATCTATATTTAATTACATAATAAACTAATTTGTATTTTAATATATAATAACTTCAGAATATATAAAAGAAATCAAAAAAAGAAAAAATAAAGCTTGTTAAAGCTTTCTGAACACAAATTGAAACAGAAAACTAATCATAGCAAGGAATGTTCTACATAGTCAATAGTTGGCTTTAAATAATTATTTTATTAAATTTCATGTGAAAATGAAAATATATAATTACTTTTAGAGATAACAATTAATTGATAAATTCTCATTATCTTAATAAAATTTTACTTCAAGTAATATTATTCTAATTTTTCCCGTTTGTCTAAACTACCAAAGATGGGAACTATTTAAAAAATGTATATTATAATGTTGTGTCTTAAATACAGTTGTGTAGAACACTTAATTCTCTTAAAATACATTATGAAATTGACAGGTGAATCTGAGACCTAACATGGCATCAAATAAACTGACTTCCACTAACCTAGTAATGATTCTTTTGATTTTACAACTGTAAATCCACTTCAAACATTTTAAAAGGTATTCATTTTATATCATTCATTTCGAGGCAAAAGGCAGCACACTATTTTATCCTTTATATAAAAGACATATTCTACAGTGGAAGAGAGAAGAAAGAATAATAGAATTGGTGGAAAGTCAGCCAATGCTAACTATTCTCTGCTGATTTCTCATACGGGGTCCTTTTCATCTGCTGAACAAGTAGCCAGTGTTTGGCAAGTGAGTAGAGCTATTCAACTGTGCCAGCTCCGACCACCTGCTGCAACTAATTAGGTGTGATTATAAGGTAGTAAAGAGGTGGCAACATTGTTACTGCCACCTGAGATGCCTAGTTTGTGAGAATGCCCAGAATTCTAGGGCATTCAACCAACAAAAGAAAAAAAAATGGTCAATTGTTACACAAGGTCTCTGAAGTCATTTGTTTAGACAGTGTTTTTCAGCTACCTAGAACATCCTGTCAACAAGCAAATTAACTGTATTTGTCATAATATCAGACAACGAGTCAACATGTAAGTTATTTCAAGTGCTATATACAGCTGACTTTTTTTTCTATGAAAAGAATTTGTTTCTATTAAACAATAAGTCATTGTATTTCAAGCAGTAATTAATTTCCTGAAATTGTTTACATATGACATTTATCCACATACCTCAATGATCTGCAAACCCTGTCTAGTCATGACAATTATTTCTAGATTTTACTTTTGAGAAGAAAATTGCTAATTCCTGTAATGTAATGCAGCAGTCTATTAAACCAGTAAATCAATTAATTTGTGAGCATTATCCAATGTGACTTACTTATGGAAATCCTCAAAGAAACATAAAATGGAGATAAGCCACAAATGGCAAATTAGGTCTTCAGGCTCCCAAACCCTTCCCTGCATATGTGCACTTAATTAATACTTCTAACACCTGAATTGGAGATTGCCACAGCAATATTTAGTGTAGCAAATGCATAAATTGTAAGAGAAAAAAGGGAGATTTTATATGAATTCAAATTTAAGCATTTCATTTTAATGATAATATTTTAAAAAATGGAAACCAAATCTTTTTAAATTATCCAATAAACTTTCTCACTTTTTGTGAAGTAGTCAAAAGGTGAGGTGTGCATATTGAACCTGAAAAGAGTATTAATAATATGGGCAATTTTCAAATAAGAGCATTTGTATATTGAGCTCTCAATTTGTACTTAGCTTCCTTTCTGCCACACATATATACACACATTCATTGGCCTTATGGATAAAATTTGAATTCTAAAATTTTTAAAAGATGATATCCATTTATTTTGTGCCTCTTCACGGCCTATGAAATCTCTTTCTTCAACCACAAAGCCCCAAAATTTTGATCATTCTTTCCTCCTGGGTTGGTAATAACTGTTATTAGGTCAAATCTACATTTGAACATTAGCGTTATAGCTTATTTTCTTAGGCTATCATTTCCCCTAAAATAAAACATAAATGTATTGTGTTCCTTAGTGTGCCATATTTCATGTTTAGGTATACCTATGTAATTATTTCAGTTAGGCATGTATATATGAAGGGGTTATAATTAAGAATCATACTGTCACTAGGGACTATATTAACTGCCTGTAGGAACCTGGAAAGAGAGTTATAGAAGAAAGTACTGTAAAGCTTGTGCTCAGCAATGGTTGACCTCCAGAGCTCAGTACTAGAAACAGTATTTCACTGATACTGTAGTATACTAAGGAGCACAGATATCAGGCTATGACAAGTTGGAGAAACAGCCTTTATGCCCTAGTTGGAAAGCAGAAGCAGATATTCATTGAAAAGACACAATCACTATCATGTTTCAAGGGCACTTGATAAAGTTACTCACAGTGTTGTTAATTAAAAACATGAGCTCATAAGCAACAAGAAGCATGGAGAAAACACCTAGAAGCACAGTATGCCTTATGACCCAGAACACACACTGATGTGGGATGTACAATTACCTCTGTGTATGTTTTCTACTTATCATGTGCTTTTGTTTGTTTTCTCTGTTACCTATTTCCTTCTCCTTCTCCTCCTCCTCCTTCTCCGCTCCTCCTCCTAATCCTCCTCCCCCTCCTCTTTTTTTTTTTGTAGAAATAATCTTCAAAATACTTCACAAACTATTAACAAATTATTTTAGGGTTTGAATTTGAGCAGGAAATGAGGTAAAAATTATCACCAAAACAATAGAAGGTGCAGATATTCAGAAGCAATATTCTCCTCTGAGAAAGGCAGTGGGACATTAAGAGTGTAGAGAGCTCTTCTTTTTTTCTGTTTTTTAATTTTTTATTTTATTATGATTCATTCATTCTTCTCTCACACAATACATCCCACCTGCCACCTCCCTTCCTTTATCTCCATCCAATCAACATCCCTCCTCATCCTCTGGCTCTCATTTTCTTTTTGCATCTTCTTCCATATTATTTCCTGAGCCTGTGGTAAGGAATTTGATATAGCTGTCCCATTTACAGCCAAGCACCCATGGCATCATATTTTCAGCATTTAACCACTCCCACTGCAAATAACACCATTTCTGATCAAGGTTTAGAACAGCACAAAAACATGGACATAAATACAGATATTTAGCAGGGAGTTTTGTATTATACACAATCATTTAGTTTTAAGAAAAAAATCAAAAGGTTCCTGCTCTGTGCCTATGACTTCCCTAGGCATGGATTCTGACTGTGTGAAACTAAGAATGAATTTCCACTGGTGAAGCAGGACTCAAATCCAATAGAAAGCAGCTAATTTTCCCAAATCAGTCTTCCTAATACTGCATTAGCAAGTATATCTTGCCTGGCAGATTTGTATTCTACCTTGCAAGGTCCAACACTAAGTAAGACCACTGTTGTTGTTTCTTTCTCAGCATCCACATAGCACCTCACAGAACCATGAAATCAAGAGATCAAAGAGGAAGGAACTTTCCTGATCCATGGAGGTTGATTTCTCTGTGTCCTGTACCTGCAGTGTGTGGTATCATCAGCAATAGGATTTTGTCATACAGTTATCATTGCCAACAAAGAGCAATGGAAATACCCTGTGTTGTTTTTGATGCTTCTTGATGCCTCCAACCAGTGCATCATAGAGAGGTATCCTGTGCCTAATACTGATATTTTTATTCAGTGATAAGTTTAAATAAACAGATTATACATTAATATTTTAGTGCTATGTGGCACTTTTATAACTAAACTAATAATATATGACAAGACAGACAATGTATATTAAAGTGAAGACTTTTAATATGAAATGTTGTTATTTTTTAAATTAAATAAAAGTTCATTTTATTAGCATTTGGAATGTAATTTCCCTCTGGGCAACAGGAACAATCCAGTTACAATAAAAATGTAAAAGCCATTATTTTGACAGCATATGAGTCTCTGATTTGATTTCATTGATCAAACTGTCTGTGTTGTTAGAACTAATATAGGAAAAATAGCTACCCTACCGAAGCAATATACAGATTTAATGGAATACCCATCAAAATTCCAACACAATTCTTTACAGACCTTGAAAGGACAATACTCAACTTCATATGAAAAAAGAAAAAAACTCAGGATAGCTAAAAAAGTCATGATCAATAAAAGAATCACTGGAGGTATGACCACCCCTTATTTCATATTGTACTACAGAAGTATAATAGTAAAAATCACATGCTGTTTGCATAAAGACAGACAGATAGATCAGTAGAATCAAAATGAAGACCCAGACATAAACCCTATGGACACCTGATTTTTGGTAAAAAAAAAAAAACCAGAAATACACTGGAAAAATGACAGCCTCTTAAACATATGGTGCTGGTCAAACTGGATGTATGCATATGGAAGAATGCAATTAGGTCCACACTTATCACCCTGTACAAACTCAAGTTCAAGTGGATCAAAGACATAACATAAAACAAGTTACTCAACCTGATAGAAGAGAAAGTGGGGATAGCCATGAACAGAACACCAATAGCACAGGCACTGAGATCAACAATTAATTCATGGGACCTCATGAAACTAAGAAGTGTCTGTCAGGCAAAGGACACAGTCATAAGGACAAAATGCCAGCCTATAAATGGGAACAGACTTTCATCAACTTCACATCTGATAGAGGGCTAACATCCAAAATATTTAAAGAACTCCAGAAACTAGACAACTGAAGAAAAGGGACAAATCGTCTATCCCAAGAAACAGAGTGAAATGGCTACGGGTATATCATTTAAAAAATTTTTATGTCTTCCTAAATGTTTGTTTCTGCTTTTCTCTAAAGATTTAACACTATTGGTCTTCTAATAGTCCCAGTTCAATTAAAATTTAAAGCTGACTTTGGAGTTGGAGAATGGCTCTCTCCTTCTTTAAACTCAAGCATGTTGTTAAAAGGAAAATGCAAAATCCCTGCATCATGCCAGAAGAAAAAGAACCATCTTCTGCTATGGGACAGGAGAAAAGCCAAATTAATTAAGGAACTATTCTATTACTAATCTCAACTCTTTGATTCTATTCTGAGTCTTTAAACTTTTCTTAAAGTATGAATTTTATATCAAAATTTACATATATATATATATACATTTTCAACTTTGTTAAGATATGAATGGTCATATAGAATACTAGCTAATTCTAGAAAGAAAAAAAGTTTCAATTAGCTGCATATATATGTCTTTGTGTTCGAGTCTCTTATCAGTTTTTTGCAGGAATTCATGGCCAGGCCTAACATCAACTGAAGTCTCCAGGAAGAAGATGGGGCCCCACAACAACAT
>CABHPH010151709.1:0-37942 GCA_902168325.1 Peromyscus nudipes
CGGAGTCGAGTTTCGTTGTGTAGCTTTGGCTGTCCTGAAACTCATGCTCTAGACCAGACTGGCCTCGAACTCACAGAGAGCGGCCTGCCTTTGCCTCCCTAGTTGGGCTTCAAGGCATGTGCCACCATTGCCTGGTTCCCACTTCTCTTTATCAAAGATGAAGGAAACTGCCTTCTTGTGGGAATGGAATGTTAGTACTTTGCATCTGGCTTTTTGGGGGCTTTGGGGTTTGCCTTTCCCACTCCATTCCATTTTCTCTAGGTTCTAATAAAAAGAGGCTCCAGGAACTGGGTCTTACGGAACACAAATAGGCTGATGTCGCGAGTGTTGCTGTCAAATACTCTAATGCTGGACAGCCCAATGTAAGTGAGAGATAAAACTGAATGATAGCTATCAGCTCGTGTAAACTCAGGAGCTCAGGCATATTGACTTGGGTTGACTGCTCTCTCTCTCTGTCTCTGTCTGTCTCTGTCTGTCTGTCTGTCTCTCTCTGTCTCTGTCTCTCTCTGTCTCTCTCTCTCTCTCTCTCTCTCTCTGTGTGTGTGTGTGTGTGTGTGTGTGTGTGTGTGTGTGACTTTCTCCTCTCTTGAAGAAATGAAGTAGAGGACAAAGTCTTCTAGGATTAGGAAGATTCAGTCAGGATAGCTATGTCACAGAAGGCTATCCAGGGGTGTATGGAAGAAATCAAAGATTTCTGGGGGCCATTTAGGATCCAACAAAGACACATTTGTAAATGCTTCGGAGGTGGCACTAGTAAAACTGGCTGGGCCAACCGCACGCTCAAGAATCGCATAGACTGTGTAGGCTGTTCAGGCTACATGCTCAGACTGCATGCACGTGCTGCATAGGCTGCACAGACTGCATGCATAGGCTGCTTAGGCTGCATGCTCAGACTGCATAGGCTGCTCAGGCTGCATGCTCAGGCTGCATGCTCAGGCTGCAAAACAAAGAGTGAAGCTGGAAGCTCAGCTCTCTATCTTTCAGATAAAAAAAGGAAGAAACCATCATGCCAGCCTGCCATCTTTCCACTCCCCTCATGGTGTTATAGAGAGGAAAGTTTCTGATTTAGGGTGGATCCCCATGCAGATGAATGCAGACTCTCATCCTCACAGGCCACAAAGTTGTCCTTTTCAAGCATGACCACCATTCCTCACATGTTCTGGGATTTTCATAACCTCACAGAAGATGACAAGGTTAGTGATCAAACCAGCATTTTAGATAAAACTGCTTTTGGGAACATTAAGGAAGCTGGGTACTGTGGACTGATCACCCAACTTATTTAAATGGACCACTGAGTCCAAGATCAACCTTCTGACTGACCACAAAGTCAATTATTCTCTCAGATATTGGGTCACAAATCCTGGCAATCTAACTCAGCGACCACTAGATAGCTAAGTTGTCGAACATCTGCAAGTGGATTGGCCCCAACAATTAGATCTATAGATTGCTTTTGGTAGGATAGTCATTTTCACAATATTAATCCAAAGGATCCATGAGCAAGTGAGGCATTTCTACCTTCTGGTATCTTTTTCAGTTTCTTTCTTCAATAAACTTTAACATTTGTGTGTGTGTGTGTGTGTGTATGTCGGGGAGGGGTTGACATAGGGTTTCTCTGTGTAGCCCTGGCTGTCCTGGAACTCACTCTGTAGACCAAACTGTCCTTAAACTCAGTGAGGTCCGCCTGCCTCTGCCTCCTGAATACTGGAATTAAAGGCTCTTAACATTTTCATTGTACAGTCTTTTTTCATTTCCTTGGTTAGATTATTCCAAAATATTTTTGAGCCTATTGTGAAGGGTATCATTTCTCTGATTTCTCTCTTGGTATGTTTGTTATTGATACATCCTTATGATTCTTTGAATTTCCTCAGTGTTTTAGAAAAGCTCTTCTTATTCATTTCTTTTTCTTTTTTTCTTTCTTTCTTTTTTCTTTTTCTTTTTTTTTTTTTTTTTGGTTTTTTGGAGACAGGGTTTCTCTGTGTAGCTTTGTGCCTTTCCTGGATCTTACTCTGTAGACCAGGCTGGCCTCGAACTCACAAAGATCCGCCTGCCTCTGCCTCCCGAGTACTGGGATTAAAGGTGTGCGCCACCACCGCCCAGCTCTTATTCATTTCTAATTGTATTAATTTAGGTCTTCCCTCTCTTTATTTTGGTTAATTTGGCTAAAGGTTTGTTGAGCCTTTCAAAGAAGCAACTTTTTGTTTCATTGATTCTTAGTTTTTTATTTTATTCCTTTATTTATTTATTTAGCTTCTATATTTTTAAATTTCAGGCCTGATTTTGATGATCTCTTCTCATTTACTATTTTGGAGTAGTGCTTATTCTTGTATTCCAAGGCCTTTGGGTGCACTATTAAGTTGTTAATTTGAGATCTCGGAAATTTAAGTAGGCACCAAGTGCTGTAAACTCATGTATTGTTCCGTTTCCACGAGTCTGTGTACTTTCTATAGTTTCTATTGCTATTGCTATCCAGCTTTGTTCCAGAGATCAGACAGAATGCAAGGTGTGATTTCAGTTTTCCTTTATTTGTTGTGACTTGACTTGTGTCCTAATATGTCTATTTTGAAGAAAGTTCCATGGGCTTCTGAGAAGAATATGTATTCTTTAGTGTTTAGTGGGATGTTTTGTAGATATGCTAGGTCCGTTTAATTTACTATGTTATTTAATTCCAGGGTTTCCCCATTTAGTTTTGGTCCAGGTGACCTGTTTATGGAGAGTAGAGTATTGCAATCACCCACTATCACTGTAATAGTGTTAATCTGTGGCTTTAGATCTAACAGAATTTCTTTTATAAAATTGGATGCCGCTTGTTTGCTGCATACATGTTTAGAATTGTAATCTCCACTTGGTGGATCATTCAATGAGTTTGATGTGAACCTGTTTAACTCTTCTGACTAGTTTTGGGCTGAAGTCTATTTTGTCTGATATTAGAATACCTATGCCTGTTTCTTGGTTCCTGTGGTGGTTTGAATGAGAATGGCCTGCTAAACTCATATATTTGAATGCTTAGTCTGCAATCAGTGGAACTGTTTAGAAAGGATTAGGAGGTGTGGCCTCGTTGGTGGAGGTGTGTCACTGGGGGTGAGCTCTGTCTCTGCCTTGTGGTTGTCTCAGCATGCAAGCTCTCATCTACTGCTCCAGTGCCATGCTTACCTGTCTGCTGCCATGCTCCCTGCTGTGGTGATCATGAACTTTACTACCTTCTGGAACTGTGAACTACAAATTAAGTGCTTTATTTTATAAGTTGCCTTAGTCATGGTGTTTTGTTATGACAAAAGAAAATAAGACAGTTATATTTGGTTAGAATACCTTTTCTCACTTTTTTGCCATAAGGTAAATCTATCTTCGATGGTAAAGTGTGTTTCTTGGAGGCAGCAAAAAGATGGGTCTTGTTTATTTGTTTGTTAGTTTTTTGAGACAGGGTTTCTTTGTGTAGCTTTGAGTATCCTGGAACTAGTTCTGTAGATCAGGCTGGCCTTGAACTCACAGAGATCCGCCTGCCTCTGCCTCCTAAGTGCTGAGCTTAAAGGCATGCACCTCCACCACCTGGCTTGGGTCTTATTTTCTAATCTTCTAATCTTTATTAGGGAATAGTCGATATTAAGAGCTAATATTGAGCAGTGTGTATTAAGTCTTGTCTTTTTTGTTCTTGTTTGTGGTGTTTTCTAAGATCTCTTTTGACAGAACCCCTCCCACATAGATTCCTGAGCCTTGAGGGGAGGGTTTTGATGAAGACCTCCCATTTAGGAGTATGTGTTCCAAAATCTCTCACTCTTTGAACATTTTCCATTTGTGGGTCTCTATGCTAGTTCCCATCCCGTCAGAAGATTCTCTGACGAAGGCAGAGTGAGGCACTGACTTATGGGGACAGCATAATGTCATTACGAGTCAATGCATTGCTGTGTCCCTTTAGCAGAACAATAGTGTCTGGTTTTCCCCTGGGTCCATGGCCGATCTAGTCTCAGGGTATCAGCTCCCAAGCAGTGTCAGGCATAGGCTCCATGTCATGGCCTTAAAGCCAATCAGAAAGTGGTTGGTGACTCCTATAACATTTGTGCCACTGTTGCACCCGTATATCTTGCAGGCAGGTCAGGTCACTGTGTAGACCGCAGGGTTTGTAGCTGGGTTGATGATTACCTTTCTCCCCCGGTAGTATGGAGAGTATCTTTCAGTACCATGAAAACTAGTCAGTAGTGGTGAAGGCTCTAGTTAGGCACCAGCTTGACTTCTCTGTGTTCCAAGAGTCATGTAGGCATTGTCTTCACCAATAGGGCCTTACCATTGGTTTGTGGAGAGTTATCAATATCTTTGGCAATAGCCTGAGATATTTGGGGTTTCCATGGGGCCCCTTTGGCCAACAACTCAACTAGAATAACTCATTCCTAGCACAGCAGGTTTTACTTGTTGGCATAAGATGTCTAGCTGGAGCATTGTTTATTATTTGGCGACTCCAGTTAGATGTCTTTCATGTATGTATTATTTTAGGAAGCTTCTGCAGTAGCAGGTTTCCATATGTTTTTAGTTGAAATAGAATTATATTACTTCTCCCCTCCTTTTATTCATTCCAGCCCCTCCCAGGGAGCCTGCCTCCAGCTCCTCTTATTCCTTACCCTCTCAAGTTGATAGCCTCTTTTTCTTTGATTATGAATGTTACAGACACACACATACACACACACATACACACACACACATATATACATGCACGCGTATGAACAATATACATACATATATACAAATATATATTCATATACAACTTGTATATATAACCAAATAAAAAATATGTATATATACAACTTGCTGAGTCTGTGTTGTTGTCTGTGTGTATATGGTTTCAGGGCTGACCACTTTGCATTGAACAACTAGCAAGGGGGCTCATCCTGGGGAGAGGCTAATTTTCCTTCTCCCAGCATTCATTAGTTCTTTGTGTAGAGGTGGGGTGCTGTGAAAAATTCCCCCTTCCACATCAATACGTCCACTGATAGTGCCATTATTCCAGTCTTGTTTATGCATCCATTTCTAGGAGAGACCTTTTTCTTTCTGTGGTGATATTTTGTTTGTACTCTAACAAATAAAATTTGTCTGAAGATCAGAGAAACAAAGGAACAAGCTACTAGATTAAACATAGAGGCTAGGCAGTGGTGGCACACACCTTTAATCCCAGCACTTGGGAGGCAGAGATCCATCTGGATCTCTGTGAGTTCAAAGCCACCCTGGACTACGAGAGATTAATCCAGTCTAAAAGAAACAGAGCCAGGCAGTGGTGGCACACACCTTTAATCCTAGCACTTGGGATCTCATGTCTTTGCTCCCAGTATTTGGGAAGCACACACACCATTAATCCCAGCATTAGGAAGGTTGAGACAGGAAATGATATGGCTGGGTGGAGAAAGGCATATAAGGTGTGAGGAGACAGGAACTCAGTCCTTTTGGCTGAGAACTCAGGGGCATTCAGTGAGAGGATTCATGGAGACAGGATCTTCCCCTTTCGGCTGAGGAGTTGGCGAGGTGAGACATGGCCGTGGCCTGTTCCTTTGTTTCCTTTGATCTTTCAGCATTTACCCCAATATCTGGCTCTGGGTTTTTATTATAAGACCAATTAGGATTTCTCTCTCTCTCTCTCTCTCTCTCTCTCTCTCTCTCTCTTTCTCCCTGGAATTTTTTATTGAGAATATCATACATGCATGTCACATATTTTTATCAAATCCAACTTCCAAACCCTTCATCCAATTCATCCCCTATACCCCCAGCACTAAAAATCCCCCAATTTAATATCTAATCTGTGATTGAAAAATTAGATTTTTTTTTTTTTGCTTCCAGTATGATCCACTTCATGGGTACTCCTGAAAATTTAAAAACATTGTTTACTGGAGCTTAGCCAAAAAAAAAAAAAAAAAAAAGACATTTTGGGAAAAAGATGCATCCAAGAAATCCCAGAGGCCAGGAAGGAAAAGGTCTTTCCAGTGACCGTAACTCGTATTGACAAGGTGGCAAGTCATCCAGACACTGCAGAGACCAGGTCAGGAATTTATCTCCATTGAGGGTGTCAGGTAGTGTCCTACCAACGAAAACCAGAGTGAAGCTTCCTGTGGCCAGAGAGCCCAGGTATCCCAGAACACAAGAGAAAAGAGTGATTGAGACCTTGTTTCACAGAATGATGATGTGACCAGATGTACATCTGTGTCAACAAAAGAAGGAGCTGTTCTAACATTACAGAGAAGGTAAGTTGGACCACCACACAGATGGGAAGGATGAATTTAGGGTCTCCTGACATTTGTCTATCCCTCATCTTTCTTCTGGAACCAGTGAGCTTGAAAGCCAGAAGCACAGTGATGGTTTGGCCAACACATTGGAAAGAAAACAGAGTTTCAAAAGAAGTATCCTGTAAGACACAGGTGACCATGTTGTGATATCCAATATAAAGGAGGAGGAAAGCAGAATGTGAGGGAGAAGAGCGGGATGTAGTTGAGAGCTGTATAATTGGCCTTCATAGTTGGAGTGTCTTTGTGCTTCAACACCCCAAGAACAAGTCCTGTTGCTGAAGAGAAGGACAGGGTCATGCAGCTTAGACCCACCCCAAGGTACTGTCATAAACCAGAAATGTCATGGCATTTGCAGGCAGCAATTTTGATCTAAGTTGGCATACTGGTCCTCTGGATGTTCACACAATCATTTATATCTGATACAGAGAACAAAACAATTATGAGAATTTAGCAGGTGTCTATTTTAACAGAAGACTGAACAGACATATTGGGAAAATAATAAGAATATTTGCCTTCTTACAGCAATACATAACTATCAAACTGTGTTGCAATGTTTTTGTCTTTCATAGATTTTTTTCATGCACTATCTCCTGATTACAATTTCCCTTCCCTCTGCTCCTCCCACTTTGTCCCCACCTCCCTGCCCATCCAGGATCCACTCCCTTTCTGGAGGAGAGACTGTTTCACTGCAGACTTCCTGGTGCTCTGACTCTTAAAATCTTAATATTTCTAATTACTACCATTTATATAGAAATCCTTGCCATTTGGGTAGTCCTGCTATTACAGTCTCTGGCTGATGTCTATTGGCCTTGACTAAACAAGTATTCTGTTATTACACATATTAGATACATTTGTACATCATGTGATGGCTAAACTTGGTTGTCGGCTTGATCACAGTCTGGAATCAACTAAAACCCAAGCAGCTGGGCACTCCTGTGAGGGATTGTTCTTGATTAGATCATTTGGAAGAGCTACCCTAAATCTGGATCTTTTTCGGTATAAAGACTGGTCCTAAATCCAGGTTACAACTTTTGCTGGCAGCCTACTAAAAGGACATGGAAGAAGAAAGCTTTGCTTTTCGCCTGCTTGCCCTCACTATCCCTGGCCAGTTCATCTATCCTGCTGCGGAGGCATAGAAGTTAGAACCTACTTCTTTAGGATCCCAACATACCCTGAAGATCAGCTGAGACATCCAGTCTGGTGGACTAAGCGACTATTGGGTTCTTGGCACTTCCGCTGGGAGAAAACCATTGTTGGACTAGCCAGGACACAGTCTGTAAGTCACTCTAATACATGCCCCTTTAATATGTGTATAGATATTTGTTCTATAAATTCTGTTCCTCTCGAGAACCCCGACTCGTAGGATGAGTCTGTTTATGGTCCCTCGCACTATTCCCTAATTTTAAAAAGAGGTTGGGGGCTGCTATTTTTGTAGGCTTATGATTGAGGCAAAGACTTTACATTTTGCTTTTATGTTGGTTAGTTTTTGCAGCTCAATGCACACTGGAGCTATCTTGGAGTCCCCATCTCTCTAGGTAGCCAAGGATGACCTTGAATTTCTGATCCTGCTTCGTCCACCTCTGCAGTGCTGGGATTATACATGTGTGCCAACAGCTCACGTTTCTGTGGTACTGGGGATTGAAGCCAGGGCTTTGTGTATGCCAAGCAAGCACTCTATCAATTGAGCCACAGCCTAGTCCCACTTTCCTAGTACTTATCTGGGTCATGCTGAACTAACCGGGACAATGGAATTCTGCCCAGGATTCTGAAATAACAGGTTTCTGATGGCTTTAAAAAGACCTCCCTTACCATGTCATAGACTCAGATTGTTTGATTATTGTGAGAACCAAGGGGATTAATACAGAAAAACGCATAGAAAGGGGTCTGGCACCCAACAATAGCTATGTGTTAGACATTCTTAGAGTCATTATTATTGCTGGTAAGGATTTACTAAAACAAGTTTTTCTCCACTTTTATTAGTTCTTTGAGTTTCATGCAATTTGTTTTGTTCCTATTCACTCCCTTCCCTAACTCCTCCCAGGTCTACCCTCCTTTCCTACCCATTCACTTTGTGTCCTCTTCCCCGATTCACTCATCAAGGCTAAAATAACATTTAACAAAGAAATGTACCAAGAAAAATAAAGCTGAGCATATTGCTTTGGGATATAGTTTGTGGTAGAGCCCTTGCTTAGCATGCACCAGATCCGGGGTTCCATCCCAGTACCTACCCACACACAGCATGCACCAGGTCCAGGATTCCATCCCAGTATCTACCCACACAGAGCATGCACCAGGTCCGGGGTTCCATCCCAGTACTTACCCACACATGCAGAGAAAGAAAAAATAATTTAAAATTGACTTACAAGGGCTGGAGAGATAGCTCAGTGGTTAAGAGCATTGGCTAGTCTTCCAGAGAACCTAGGTTCTATTCCCAGCACTCCCGGGGTGGTTTAGAACCATCTATAATTCCCGTTCTAGGGGATCTGAAGGCCATCTCCTGGCCTCTGAGGACACCAGGCATGCCTGTGGTACACGGGACATACATGTAGGCAAGATACCCATACAGAGAAAACAAATAATTTAAAAAGTTGAATTGCACAAGACCGAGAAGCTCCTGTGATCAACCCTACCACCCAGAGCTGTGACCACAATAAAGGGAAGAATTGCCTTGGCACACAGTTTAAGGAAGTGCCAAAAAGAAAAGAAAACCTCGGAAATTAAGGTAGATACCATTTGATACAACATTTTAATAAAAACTAATGAAAAAAATCTACTATGATCAAAACAGAAACACTGTTGTTTTTTTTAAAGATAGGAGTGATGCTCCTGGTTTCAGTCTCTGCCCCAGAATCCTATATAGCTTGTAAAGACACTATTAATGACCGTCCTTCGGTTGTCTTATGTTAATCCCACCTGCGCCCAAATTTGGCTGAGGATGACCACGTGTGGCTAATGGAGAGACAGCATTGGGGCTGACCTGGCAGCCAAAAAGGGTGGGTCTCGGTGTTGGTGTCTGTCTGTCTGTCTGTCTGTCTGTATCTCTCTCTGTCTCTCCTCTTTCTCTCCTCTCTCTCTCCCTCCTCCTCTTTCGTGTGTGCGTGCGTGAGCGTGTGTGTGTTTGTTTAATTGGACCAAGAATAAAAGAAAGGGAAGAAGTCTATGCTTGGGAAGAATTAGGCGGCAGAGCCTACTGGGAACCACCAAGGCTGTTTTGTGGCTCTTCCCAGGATGCCTTGCGAACCGGAGTTGAACTGGGTCCAGAACCGTTGCAGTGTTCTGGCTGCAAGTGCTTAGCTGGCTCAGAAATGCTGCCATGGACTCCCTGAAGAGCTACCATGGCTTCACCAGGGATCCGAGCACTGTGGACTTAAGTATCCACAGCACCATGGACACTCTGGTGATGACTTCGTACTTCTTCTTGATTCTGTTCTTCGGGATGTGGGTATGACGTGACCCCTGGGCGGGCGTATACCACCACTTCCTTCCCGCAGAGACCTGGCCTGCACCCTGCATCCTGGTGCTTCAGAGGGGATGGCCCTGCCCATCCTTTGCCTAGCCCCTCCCCACCCTTCCAACCAAACCTCAGCTACTTCGTCAACAAAGCCATTCTGGACCATTATCCCTTCCTATGTCCTATTACCCCCTCGCCCCCGAAATAATAGTCAAGTAACTCAAATATGCCTGCCTCTGCTGCCTAGAACCCCAAACCTGAATGGTAATTTGAAAGTCCTTGTTAGAGTCATGATGATGACCGCAACTGACACAAGTACAAGTCTCTAACACTCTGAACTCTCAGCCGGGCGGTGGTGGCGCACGCCTTTAATCCCAGCACTCTGGAGGCAGAGGCAGGCGGATTTTTGTGAGTTTGAGGCCAGCCTGGGCTACAGAGTGAGTTCCAGGAAAGGCGCCTAAAGCTACACAGGGAAACCCTGTCTCGAAAAACCAAAAACAAACAAACAACAACAACAAAACCACTCTGAACTCTCTCTCCAGGAGTTCCCCATCTGCAGATCTGGCCAATCACACTGAAAGTATTTGAGATTGTCTTTCATTTGTATTGGATATTTAGGATTATTCACAGTAATCAAGTATTATAACGCCTAACTTATAATCTAGAGGCAATGTAAATCATACAAAAGCATGTACTGAAGGTTGTATCCAAATGTTATATGACTTTTATAAAAGAGATTTGAGCTGAAAGAGCCTAGGAACTAAGTCTCCATGCACACCCAGGCAGGGCTCCATGCACACCCAGGCAGGACTCCACTTTGACTTGAACTGAGACGAGGAAAGGTTAAGAAAGAAGCAGAAGATGGTGGAGCTCAGATGCAAACCTAGAGCTGTCTGACATGTGATAGACTTGAGCATCCTCAAATGTCGTATTCACAAGGGCTCCTGGAACTAATTCCCCACCAACACCAAGGGATGAGAGCACAGGGTCTATTCCAAACAGGAAGTCCTGAATGCACATCCATAACACTCAAACAATATCTGTCTTCGCTGGTTTCAGTCATGGACAGTCTGTTTCCAGGGGCCAGGGATTCTTAGTCTTTGAGCATCAATTCTGGGGTCCTTCCTCCAGTGCTATTATTAGGAATCCTCTCTGCACCCCAGATTACCCTTGGCCTAACCCGGGCCCATGTCTGGCCAAGATTTGAGAACCAGGTAACCTATTGTTCCTGCTTCTGGGAGATGTAAAACATGTATGGATGTCTGGCATGTTTTGATCCCTTCTTTATATTATCTTCATTTTTCCTAGACAGAGTCTCACTCTGTAGCTCTGGCTGGCCTGGAACTCACTATGTAGACCAGGTTGGCCTCAAACTCACAGGAATCCACCTGCCTCTGCCCCTGAGTGTTAGGATTAAAGGTGTGCGCCACTACATCCGGCTTTTGTTTGTTTTAAATTAAAAAGTCATATACTGTTGTTAATTACCAAATGCTTTACCCTTCAGTGTAACAAGCAGAATGTACATGAAGATTTACATAATAACCTATTTTTCTTCCCTCATCCATCTCATCTTTCTGAGGTAACCGGAGATTGCATCTTTTCTCCATTTCCTCAGTGCTTGGGCAAACATACAGATACATAATGTATATTCTATATGTTCTTTTCATAAAACGTGATCAAATTACACATTAGTCTGCAGCGTGCTGTCTTTCCCTACTAATGTATTTGGAGAGTCCTACCCACCAGCTCTTAGTGATTTAGCTTGAAGTTAATTAGCTGCAGAATAGTAGGACCAACATATACCATCCAGCTCTTCTCTATGAATCGTATTCCACCAGAGTATTTCCGTTTCAGGCTGTACTGTCACAAAGACGTGGGACAGTAGAAGACTTCTTCCTGGCTGGCCAAAACCTGTCATGGTGGTTGGTGAGTAAACTTGTATGTGGCTGTATGCCTGGGGCTTTCTGTGTTGGCTTGTTTTGTTTGTTTCAAGACAGGGTTTCTCGGTGTAACAGCCCTGACTGTCCTGGAACTCACTCTGTAGACCAGAGATCCACCTGCCTCTGCCTCTCCAGTGCTAGGATTAAAGGTGTGCGCCACCACTACTCAGCCTGTGTTGGCTTATTTATTATTTTAATTTATATGTCTTAAATCCAAAATAATTTGGAGTTGCTAAATCAGGAATTTCTTTTTTTCTTTTCTTTCTTTTTTTTTTTCTTTCTTTTTTTTTTTACAGGCACAATCTTGCTATGTAGCCCAGGCTGGCCTTGAACTCCCAATTTTCCTGCTTTAGCCTCCTGAGTGCTGGGGTAACAATTGGTGTAATAAACCACCAATTACTTTTAGTTGGTGATTTATTTAATGTCTTAAGTATTTTCTTTCCTAACTCTGTCACATGAAAGTGCAGAATGGAAAGTAGGCTGCATCTTAAACATTCTAATTGTGTGTGCACATGTGTGTGCAGGCATGTAAGTACCTGGGCATGAACATAGGCCGGGAAGGACCTTAAGGGTCCTGCGTCCTTACTCTTCACTTTCCTCCCTCGACACAAGGTCTCTCACTGAACCTGGAGCTAGGCTGGCAGCTAGTGAGCCCCCAGAAATTCTCCTGTCTCTGCTCCCCACAGTGCTGGATGTAGAGATGCACAGCAGCCATACCTGTTTTTCTAGGCAGGTGGTAAGGTTTGAACTCAGGCCCTCACACTTTCGAAGCAAGCGCTCTTACCCACTGAGCCACCACCAGTCCAATATTCATATTTAGACTAGTTACGGTGCATTATAGAAAATAAGTCTATTGAGAAGTACCCAGGCCAAACAGAGACAAAAGCTAAACTTGAACTTATTGGGTATAGCAACACAGAAAAGATCTTTCAGAGGCGGAGTCGTGCAAGTGGGATTTGAGGTGGAATATGCTTTTTCCCAGTAGATGGCATGGGAGGCGTTCTGAGCAGAGGGGACACCATGTTCCACAGCTTGTGGTGCAGAATAGCTTGGAGCCGGATGGAAGGAGGAGAGGTAGAAGGTAGAATCATGGTTTGCATCCTTTATAGTGTTTTGCTTATTGTATTTGTTAAGGTTCTCTCTCTAAAAGAACAGAACTGATGTGCATGTATGTATGGTTTATTAGCTAGGCTGACATGAGGTAGCCCAACAACGCTGTCTCACTCTGGAGAGGCTGAGAATCCAGGAGCGTCTCAGCAGTCCCACTCTGGTGCTGAAGGCCTGGAGGACTCCAGGAGAGCTCCTGGTCTTCCGCCTGTGTTGGAATCCCGAAGAAGCTGGTTCTAACTTCAGCAAAGGAAGGAAGGCTGTAGCAACAGGCTAGGACCTGCCAGAGCGGGTGAGGGCGAGCAGGCAGCAACGGTTTCCTTCTTCCATGTCCTTTGATCTGAGTTGCCACCAGAAGGTATCTCTCACACTTCCTGCTTTAAATAATCTGATCAAGAAACTCCCTCACAGGAGCGACCAGCTGCTTTCATTTTTGTTGATTCCAGGTTGTCCTAGGGTTCCTGTTGCTGTGATGAAACGCCATGACCAAAAGCAAGTTGAGGAGGAAAGGGTTTATTTGGCTTACACTTCTACATTGTAGTTCATCACTGAAGGAAGTCAGGGCAGGAACTGAAAGAGGCAGGAGCTGATGCAGAGGCCATGAAGGGGTGCTGCTTACTGACTTACTCCTCATGGTTTGCTCAACCTGCTTTCTTATAGAATCCAGGACCTGGAGGCAGGAGCTGATGCAGAGGCCATGGAGGGGTGCTGCTTACTGACTTACTCCTCATGGTTTGCTCAACCTGCTTTCTTATAGAATCCAGGACCACCAGCCCAGGGATGGCACCACCGATAATGGAGTGGGTCCTCAACCATTAATCACTAATTGAAAAATGCCTTACAGCTGGATCACATGGAGGTCTTTCCTCAACTGAGACTCCTTCCTTTCTGATGACTCTAGCTTGTGTCAAGTTGACACACAAAACCACCCACTGTACCTAGCTTGTGCAAACCCAGGTTCCACCCCTACCATCCTATAAAACCTGTGATTTGAGCACTAGGGAGGTGGAAGCAAGAGGGTCAGAAGTTCAAGGTCATCCTCAGCTACATAGTAAGTTTGGGCATAGAAATTCTGCCCAAGGGCTATTCCCTCTGCACATCAAAGTCAGTGGATTTGCATTTTTTGAACATTACTTATTTGTCTTGAGACAAGGTCTCACGTATCCCAGGACGTCCCCAAACTCACCTTGATGCTGGTCTCATTTAAAACAGCTGATTTTTCAGCTTCAGCTCACCAGCATCAAGCATCCCAGTAATGCAACAGTTTCACCTCAGTGGGGCTAGTTTATTGTTAGTCACAGCTGACTCTGCTGCCCTAGTTAACCAGACACCACAGATTCTTGGTTCAAAATATCACACACCTGGCCTAATAGAATCCTTGAGGGACTCTCAAACTTCCCTCTGAAACTTGGCAAGCTACAGACATCAGAGAGGTCGTAGTCTCAGTTGAGATAATGCCTTTATAAAATCGGGCTCTAAGCAAGCCTGTAGAGCATTTTCTTAATTAGTAATTGATAAGGAAGGACCCAACCTATTGTGGTGGGGCCATGCCTGGGTTGGTAACCCTGGGTTCTATAAGAAAGCAGGCTGAGCAAGCCATGAGGTGCAAGATAGTAAGCGCCCCTCCATGGACTCTGCATCAGCTCCTTCTCCCAGGTTCTTGCCTTCTTTTAGTTCCTGTCTTGACTTCCTTCAGTGATGGACTACAATGTGGAACTGTAAGCCAATTAAACCCTCTCCTCCCCAACTTGCTTTTGGTCCTGGTGTTCGGTTGCAGCAATAGAAACCCTAACTAAGACCGTAGGCCAGTGCTCTATGACTGAGTCGCACTCTCAGCCTGTAAACACGAATTCTTGTTAAATATAACAATGGTTCTGACACACAGTCTCATCTTCTGATTTTCAGATGGGCATTTCCATTTATTCTTCAAATATTGGCAGTGGCCACTATATGGGCCTGGCTGGGATGGGCGCAGCTTCAGGAATTGCTGTTGGGGCCCTTGAGTGGAATGTGAGTAGTAACTTCTGAGCAACTGACCACTTGATCATTGTCCGAAGGAGACTCACAAACATGAAAACTTGCTTTTAACCTCGAGTGACCTTTACAGATGTCTTGGAAAGTATAGATGAAAGGAATCAGGTCTTTGGTTCTTCAAAAGGATTATGCTGGTTTTCATTCTCCTTAGTAAGTCAGGAGACAGAATGCATATATGCTGTGGACCATAGGGAACACAGTGAACCAAGACATGTTAGGTCAGTCAGGTGGGGAGAAGATCATGTTACCATTTAAATGTGTGTGTGTGTGTGTGTGTGTGTGTGTGTCTATTGACATCTGCAGACAGTAACTGAACCTGCATCTCTTTTAAGTGCTTGACCTACCTGGGCCCTGACTTCTGCTTTTTCTTGGTTTCAGACTATATTTATGCTCTTTGTTCTTGGTTGGATATTTGTTCCTATGTATAGCAAGGCTGAGGTAAGTGTTCATTACTGATTATAGTTTATGATATTTAAAAAAAATAAATATTGCGTGTGTAGTAAAAACATCCTGAAGGACAGATTATACTGTCAGTCTTTTGATCCTGGCACTGACTTTCCTAATCTGACTTTCCTCAAATATACCATTCTCTCTTGGGTAGACAGATGCAAGGAACCATCTGCTTACTCGGGAATTTACAGAAACTATTTCAAAACATTACAAAAAATAAGATATAAAGAAATGAAGAGAACAAGCATGTTAGTGACTAGAAGACTTAGTACCCTAAAATGCTATTTCTTCCTCGTTGGCCTGTTGGTGGGATGAAATTCCACGCAAGAGCCAAGGAGGGCTCTGTGGGAAACTTGACATACTTATTCTAAAGTCAAAAGTGTAAGAACAGTGAAGGCATTGTCAAAGAAAGGCAGAACTGTCTAAGTTGACATTTATTAGAAAGCATCAACAATACCATATAATATTAATCCAGGGATAAACGTGTTACTGTGGTTGAGCTAAGTGTCTCCCAGAGATCCAATAAAGGTTTAGTCACCATCCCATGGTGCTACAGGGAGGTGCTAGGAACTTTAGAGACAGGTGCAGTAGGGAGTCTAGTCTTTGACCTTGGATGGAATGTTAGGATCCCAGTTCATTCTTCCTTTTCTTTCTTCTGCCCATGAAGTGAATAGCTTCTCCTACTGCACTCTCTTGCTATGATGCTACCACAGAGCCAAAGGAATTGGCCCAATTGGCCCTGGACTATGAGCCAAAATAAGTATACAAAGTATTTGTTACAGCGACAGAAAGGTGACTATAATGTACACACCGACAAGCAGGAAAGGCGAAACACCCAGATCCAATCACATTTATGGACACTTGACTTATGACATTGGTGGCACTGTAGATCACTGAGGGAAGATAGACAAGTTGACCATCATGTGAAAAATAAAAATGGATCCACACACTACACGAAGTGATGTTAGATTGGTTAAAGACTCAATTGGGGAATGCAAACCTGCATAGGAAGGCACAGGATGTCTTTATCTCCTTGTAGTAGAGGACGATTTTTAAGATGTCTAAGAACATCTAAGAAAGATGTTAAAGCCTTCAGTCCCTGGCTGATCATTAAGTACACTTGCATACAAGAGGCTCCACAGAGCCCATCCGGAAAAAAGAAGAAATTAGAAAGAGCTCAATCCTGGAATGACAGGACAGCGCCTGATATGGTGTTTTATTTTTTTATTTAAAGATTTATTTATTTATTAAGTATACAGCATGTTTGACTGCAGGCCAGAAGAGGGTGCCAGATCTCATTACAGATGGTTGTGAGCCACCATGTGGGTGCTGGGAATTGAACTCAGGACCGCTGGAAGAACAGTCAGTGCTCTTAACCTCTGAGCCCTCTCTCCAGCCCCCTGATATGGTGTTTTAATTTATTGTTTCTCCTCCAATTGAGTATCTTCCTAAACCAATAGGCAGTAGAAAGCAGAAGTTTTACCAGTTCAAGGTGTCCAAAGATGGTACAGAAGACACAAAAAACTTGAAAATGTTGGTAGAAAACTCCAAAAACAAACAAACAAACAAACAAACAAACAAAGGCACCAATGATAGGGTTAAATTCCAAATAAGAGTATGAACCTATCCAGCTCCTTGACTAACTGCTAACTGCACAGGTATGGGGGAAACCTTTAGAAGGTTGTCTAAAAGAACAAAGAAATTTGAGTTGCTGCATGTCACAGGGCAGAATTGGTGTGTGTGTGTGTGTGTGTGTGTGTGTGTGTGTGTGTGTGTGTGTGTTGAATGGTTTTGTACCTTGAGTTGAGGGTAGTTAATTGCCCGTGGAAATAACACAACAACCTCCAGAACAGTAGGGATTCCAGATTAGGACATTGCATTATTCACTACAACCAGTTTTCCTTTAGTAAACAGATACTAGACATACAAATAAGTGAGAAGACAAATGTAAACCACATGCCCGATAAAATCCAGTGACAAAATGAGTTGGAATTTTGATGGGGATCGCATTAAATCTGTGGATTGTGTTTGGTAGGATGGTCATTTTTCACTGTATTAATCCTATTGATCCGTGAGCATGGGAGATCTTTCCATCTCCTGATGTCTTTTTAATTTCTTTCTTCACTGTTTTAAAGTTCTTTTTATAATACAAGTCTTTCACTTGTTTGGTTAATGTTACTCCAACACAGTTTATTTATTTATTTGAGGTTATTGTGAAAGATATTATTTCCCTGATTTCTTCCCCAGTCCACTTATCATCTGTATATAGAAAAGCTATTGATTTTTGTATCCTGATACTTTGCTGAAAGTGTTTATCAGCTGTAGAAGTTTCCTGGTGTAATTTTGAGGGTCATTTATGTTGTATAAAATCATACCATCTGCAAATAAAGATAATTCGACTTCTTCCTTCCCTATTTGTATCCCCTTGATCTCCTTCAGTTGTCTTATTGCTCTGGCTAAGACTTCAAGTACTGTATTGAGTAGGTATGAAGAGAGTGGACAGCTTTGTCTTGTTCCTGGTTTAGTGGAAGTGCTTTGAGTTTCTCTCTGTTTAGGTTGATGTTGGCTGTGGGCTTGCTGTAAATCACCTTTATTATGTTGGGGTATGTCCTGCATATACCTAATCTCTCCAGTACTTGTATTGTGAAGGGATATTGGACTTTGTCAAAGGTCTTTTCTACATCTAATGAGATGATCATGTGGTTTTATTTCTTTCAGTCTATTTATGTTGTGGGTTACATTTATTGATTTTTGTATGTTGATCCATCTCTGCATCTCTGGGATGAAGCCAACTTGATTGTGTTACATAATTTCTCTTTTTAAAAGTGTTCCTGGGGCTGGAGAGATGGCTCAGCCGTTAAAGGCTAGGCTCACAACCAAAATATAAAAGTGTTCCTGGATTTGGTTTGCAAGTATTCATTGAGAAATTTTGCATCTATATTCATAAGGGAAATTGCTCTGCAATTTTCTTTCTTTGTTGGGCCTTTGTGTGGCTTCAGTATCAGGGTAACTGTGACCTCATAAAAGAGTTAGGCAATGTTCCTTCTGTTTTGCAGAGTAATTTGAGGAGCACTGGCATTAGTTCTTCTTTGACGATCTGGTAGAATTCTGGACCGAATCCATTTGGCCCTGGGTGTTTTGGTGGGAAGACTTTTAACTACTGCTACTATTTCACTAGGGGTTTGGGGTCTGTTTAAGTTGCTTATATCTGATCTTGATTTAACTTTGGTAAGTAATATATATCAAGATATGTTTACATTTCTTTTAGGTTTTCCAGTTAGGTGGAGTTCAGATTTTTAAAGTAGTCCTTATGTGTCTCTGGATTCCCTCAGTGTCTGTTGTGATGTCCCCCTTTTTGTCTGTAATTTTATTAATTTAGATTTATTAATTTGGATCTTCTCTTTCCATTTTTTAGTTAATTTGGCTAAGGGCTTGCCAATCTTATTGATTTTTCTCAGAGAACTAACTCATCACTTCCTTGATTCTTTGCATTTTTAAAAAAAAATTCCATTTTATTGATTTAAGCCCTGAGTTTGATTATTTCTTGCTGTCTACTCCTTTGGGGTTACTCTTTTTGATCTAGAGCTTTCAAGTGTGCTATTAAGTTTCTAATATGAGGTCTCTTCAATTTATATTTTTATTTTTATTTTTTATATGTAGACAGTTATACTATGAACTTGCCTTTAGAAACTCCTTCATTGTGTCCCATAGGCTTGGGTATCTTGTGTATTCATTTTCTTTTCTTTTTTTATTATATATATGTATGGGTATTTTGGCTGCATGTATCTATGTGCACCATGTGTGTGCTGTGCCCAGGGGGGTGAGAAAAAGGTTTAGGAGAGTCACCAGGAATGGAGATAATAGGGAGCAAGCAGTCTGCTACAGGAGGAGAGTGGAAAGATTGTGGCAGAGGACAAGAAGGACAGTGGAAATGGCCTACCTGATTCCAGCCACACTGACCACATGGATCCCAGGTAGCAAGTGCTTCTAGGTATTGGCAGCTGAAACAAAGAAATGGGAATGGGCTAGAAGGGGCAGTGTGAAGGAGTCCATAGGAAGTGAAAATATACTTTTTGAAAGATTCGTAAAACTTCTTAATAAAAAGGTTAGAACTAATGTTTCAGAAAAAACACCTCTCCCCAAATAATGCAAATAATCACGGGAAAGGATTTTATCCATAATAACAACAAATGCTAGCTTAAAAAAAAAGTACAACTTCAGACTCCTTCTTCTGTTCTCTCATGAGCTGGTCAGTGGGGTTCAGCCACATGAGGAGAAATAGGAGAGCCCCAAGAAAAACAAGGTGTGCTATATACCCCCAGGTTCCAGAGATAGGAGGGGCCCAGAGACAATCTGCCACACAGAACCACATGGAGAAGACATCAGCATCATCAGGAGGCAGAAGATGGGCATGAGGTCAGGCCTCTGTTGGGGTTCCATGGGGAAGGCAAGGCAGAGCAGAGCTTTGGATTTGACTAATTCCATCAGGCTTGTGTTGCTGGTTGTTTGGTACCTGGTCTTGAGATGATACAGCAGAGGAGGATTATTGTCTCTGGGCTACATAGGCTGGGTGGAGGAGGCCAGGCTCTGGACCGGCTAGGCTACTGTCAATGCTAATGCTCTAGCCTGGGCCTTCTGTTACCTGTGGGAATTGCCTAGTTTGTTTTGTTTTTTGTTTTTTCAAGACAGGGTTTCTCTGTGTAGCTTTGGTGCCTGTCCTGGATCTCGCTCTGTAGACCAGGCTGGCCTTGAACTCACAGAGATCCACCTGGCTCTGCCTCCCGAGTGCTGGGATTAAAGGCGTGGGCCACCACCACCCATCTGGGAATTGCCTAGTCTTGAGGAGGGTGGTCTCTTCCCAACCAGAAAGATTTAAAAACAATTTTTTATTCACATTTTTGTTTTGTTTTATGTGTTTGAGTATTTTGCCTATATGTATGTACATATACCACATGTGTGCCTGTGTCCAAAAAGGCCAGAAGAAGGCATTGGATCCCCTGGAACTTGAGTCCCAGATGGTGTGAGCCACCATGTTGGTGTTGGGAACTGAACCTGAGTCCTCTATAAGAGCAACAAGTGCTCTCAACCACCAAGCCTTCTCTCCAGTCCCTAGAAAGATTTCTTTTAAAGATGTCAAAACATCAGAAAACTAAAGAAAATATCTGCAGCAAACACTGGGATAGCTAAGAGGCAAGTAGAAAGTGCATGCTGTGACATATCCTATAGAATACTAGAATACTGCGTTAGCTCCAGACAGTGCATCTTGGACAAGTCTACAAGCATGACCTGGACAAATGCTTCCCTCACAGCCCTGGGAATAAGGCAGACCTGCTGAAACCTTGAGAGTGTAGCCTCCGCAACTGAGAGACAATAGTTAACCTGTTGTTTAAGGCACCTAAACCAGTGTTTCTCAACCTGTGAGTCGTGACCCCAGGTGAATGACCCCTTCACAGGGGTCTCGGAAGACCATCGGAAAACACAGAGATTTATACTGTGATTCATAACAGAGCAAAATTACAGTTAAGAAGTAGCAACGAGAGTAATTTTATGGTTGGGGGTCACCACAACATGAGGAACCACTTTTAGGGTCGCAGTGTTAGGAAGGTTGAGAACCACTGCCCCAGACCATCCTCATTTGTTATGGAAGAGCCCAAACAACCAGCTTAGAAATAGTGGTGGCGCACGCCTTTTATCCCAGCACTCGGGAGGAAGAGCCAGGCAGATCTCTGTGAGTTCGAGGCCAGCCTGGTCTATAGAGCGAGATCTAGGACAGACACCAAAACTACACAGAGAAACCCTGTCTCAACTCCCCCCCCTCCCCCCAAAAAAAGAAATAGCTTGGAAAGTTTAGAACTTTGCTGGGAGAATGATTGACATATGGCAGAGTATGACTTAGAGCCAGGTAAAGGCTAAGAGAATAAAAGCTATGGGTGCTTAGACAAAGGCCTCTGGTCCCTGTGAGGAGCTGTCTGTGAAGTAGGTGGAGTCTGAGTTGGAGCTCATGATAGACATATGGAGGGAGGTGGACCAGAGCATATACATTAGCCAGAACAACGTGAGGCAATAGCCTCTTAATGATTCACTTCCCTTGAGCCAGGGGCTGTTAGGGTCAAAGGGCATTGTGAGCACTGAGGGCTCGGTCCCTGTGCTCATGGCGCACACCGCCCAAGATGCTGTAGAGAACAGGATCCCTTGAGACACTGCCGTCTGACTGGAGTGTTCACACAGAGGTGGCTGAGAACTGACTGCAGCGTCAGGTTCTGTCTCCTGCCAGCCATGTTTGACAAAGCGCTCCCCTTTGTCCCATGAGTAACTTATCATTATTGCTCACTTTCAATGAACTGAGTTTCTTTCTGCATTCCTAAGATCGGGCAGAGCCTGAAATCTAAGCCGCCAGAAGACAGCTGTCCTGTGTCTCCTTCCTTATCGTCCCCATCTTGACTGGTGCCGAAGGCAGTGACCCACATCTTATATTCCTGGGCTGTCTCCATCATCTGGGCTGTCTCCATCTCTGCGACATAAACACGGGAGGAAGGGTCATCTGGTGGCCTGCCTCTTACCACTCGCTCTCTGACGGTGACTTGCTCTCTTGCTTATGCAGGTGGTAACGCTACCAGAATATTTGAGGAAGAGGTTTGGCAGCCTCCGGATCCAGTTCTTCTCAGTCTGCTTCTTTATCCTCTACATCTTCAGCAGGATCTCAGTGAGTTCTTGCACGTGGAGTAGAGACTGACCAGGCATGTCCTTGGAATGCCTCTCCAAAGAGGTGACCTTCTTCCTCCAAGGAAAGAGGGGGACGGAGTGTCATCTAAGCAAAACTGGGCCGATGCATTCCAAGGCCCAGTTGTCTCTACTACGTGCCTCTGTTATTTTCTTTATAGTGAGTACCACCATGTGAAATCAATTTATTGGTGTACTTGCTAATATGTGTCTTCTCTACTTCCAGTCAAGTGACCCAAGACCGTGAGTCTTTTCTGGGGTGTTTACTACACTCCCCCTGAGCCTAGAACATGTTTTGTACATATGGCACTGTGCAGATGGTTTTCACTAACCAGATGAAGGGCATTTACCACAAAGCATGAGAGTGCCCATGTAGTGTCTTTATTCAACAGAAACTCAGTGATGGCAGAAGCTGGGCTTTGTCAGTCTTAATGTCTTCTGAATAGTGCAGTGCCCACAGCATTGTGGGGCCGTAGTAACTGTTTGGGGGAATAAATGGTTGGATGAATCTCTGCCCATTTTATCCCTGACTTGGGGAACAGAATAATAAAGCAAAAGGTCAGCCAGGTAAATGATGGGCAGGTGCTTCAAAGTTAGTGTCAGCTCAGCCAGGGCTTGACAGCTCTAGTCAGTCAGCCAGGCCAATGAATGGCCGCTTTGTACAGCCCTTGAGCTGAGACTGGTTTTCATACCTAATTTAAAGGGTGGTAAAAGCTAGAGGTAGTATGGCGTACAGCCCTCAAAACCTATAATATTTAACATGTAGTCTTGTGCAAAAAGTTTGTCAGTCCCAGAGCTTGTTAAATATATGGGTCCAAGTGAATTTGGTAGTAATCTAGAAGTACATAGAACTGAAAGTCTCCAGTAATTGGAAAGACAATGCAAAGGGTGTTTTCCGGAACAAATGCTTACAGGAAAAAAAAAAAAAAAAGCCCATGGTCTTTTTCTAGCTGCAGAACCACATGCCACAACTGCTCGAGTATAATCCCCACTCCGAGGCTCTGGAGCGGAATAGGCTAGGTTGTGTTAACTGGACAGCTTGGGTTAGTTAATCCATACTCTGGAAGGTGCTAACTTTGGTTCAACTCAGAGGGCACAAACTTCGGGCAGATCTCTCCCAGGGCCCGTTGGTGGTGGGGTGCTGCCCAAAGGCCACCTCTTTCGTGTGGCCTCCAAGACCCATTTCTTTCTGGGGTGGTTGTTGATTCTGCTGGAAAGGAAGGTTCAGCTGCTAACCTTATGCTCATTTCAGATGGAGATCAGCTTTGGCGCCATGTACTTGAAAATGGTTTGGAACACAGATATTTACCAGACAGTGCTGATTGTGGTGACCATTACTGGTCTTTATACCATCACAGGTGAGGTAGCTCTAACCACACATGAGTTTATACTGACACACACACTCTAGTCCCAGGAGCTGCTGAATTTTCCCAAAGTCTGTAGATCTCAGGAAGTATGATGGAGGCAGAGGGACAACCAGGGATCATATTGGGTTGTAAAAATCTCTTCGAAAAGTGATTGATAAGTCATCAGCGATCATGTTTATGGAACAATGGGGCATGCCGCTATGGGTTACCAGGTAACAGAGTGGGCGCACACAAAGTGAATGAGGGAAAAGAGAGGTAGGGTCCCTGAGGAGGCCCCCTGGCCAAACCTTCAGATAGGATCTTTTGGAAAGGCAATTCTCATGTATTCAGCCTCTGCCGAGGGTAGGAGCTCTGATCACCCACTTTCTTCTACTTAGAGTGTGACCAGAGGTCAAGCAGAGAAAATCAGAGGGACAGAAAGTAGCCAATAAGTTGTTCACAGTGGTGAGGAGTCTAAATTGGACTTTTCTTCCTGTGGATGTTTGGTGATGCTTGGAGACAGTTTTGGTTGTTAAAATTGGGCAGGGACTTAGGGAAAGTCTGTCCAGCTGGTAGCTACCAGGGACAATACTAATGGTTTCTTCCAAACTGAGTTTCTGGGATGAAAGGTGTACGCATTTGATTAAGAAAATGGTCAGATTTTAATTTGTCCGGAAAAGCATGGAGAGTAAAGAAAAATTGGGACATAGAAAGTCAAAACTCTACTGCTTTGATGTGTCTTCTCTTGTTGTCTGAGGATGGCTAATATCATGTGAACATATAAAGAAGGAACAAACACACCTGAAATAAATGGACATGTATGAACATGTTAGCAATCCGTAACTACATTTTTATGACATCTTAAAAGTCTATTTACAGGTATAGAACAATGTGTTTTCTTAAACAGTATCATGTTTATAACTTCAGAATTGATTTCGTTGTTATTACTTGGAGTTCAACAAAATTGGCAAAATTGAAAAAAAAAAAAAGAATCCTATAAAAGTCCGTGAGGAACGGTAGAGAAAACAGGATGTGTTAGATAAAGCAGATGGAAATGGATGAGAAGTCAGAAAGGAGGTTGGGTGGGGGGAGGGCTTACAGAGCAGGTAACTGTGGGGGCGGGGCATACAGAGAGGTTGCTGTAAGCAGAAGTACATGTGGTTTCCATTTCTTTTCTTCTTCCTCTTCAGGTGGCCTGGCAGCTGTGGCTTATGTTGAGACCTTACAAGCTGGTATTATGCTTTTGGGCTCATCCTTGTTGGTGGCTTATGGTGAGTAAGTGGGCCACAGCGGTGGCATCTTTGAGTCTAGGGTTACATGGGGCCATCAGCTGCTTCATCTTACAGAGGAAGTGACTGATGACAGTCAGAGGTCATGCTGAAAGTTCTGAAGGCCACCTCACTGCAGGAGCAAGAGGAGCCAAGTGGTAGAATGTTGGTGAAAGACTCCAGGGCTGTGGCCCAGAGTGCTCCTCCCCAACCCACGTGTTGTCCTTGTTCTCCAATTGGAAACCCCTTCCATTTGCCCGCTGGACCCTGCCTGTCAAGAGTGTGATCCTACATACTCAAATGACCACTGCGCAGCAGTCCGCGTTGTAACGTAGATCTCAATGATGGTTTCACCAATAAATCACACATACCCCATCCAAAAATTCTCTGTCCCGTAGAGAAAGTGCAGCCTGAAGACTTAAATACTTACTAAATAAGTAGTGGAGATAATAGCTGGCCTGTCGGGTGCAGTAGACAGAAGATGACAGGCATCCTTGTGTTACCGCCAGCCTCAGAGAGAAGACATTGACCATTTCACTATTTAATATTAGCTGTAAGTTGTTTATAGATGCACAGCCTTTTGCAGGCTTTTTTGCTCCTACTTTGCTCATGCTGTTTATCATAAGTGACCTTTGAGTTGTAACGAGTTTTTTTTTCCCATACCTACAGAGATGATTTGTTGTGGAATATTATTTTAAGGTGTGTTACTTTTGTTTATGTTGCATTTGTGGAACTCTGTGAAGCTGTGTTACTGTGCCTGTCTAAAACACCTGACTGGTCAAATAAAGAACTGAATGGCCAATAGCAAGGCAGGAGAGAGAAGTAGGCGGGACTGGCAGGCTGAGAGAAAATACAGAAGGAGAAATCTGGGGAAAGGAAGAATAAAAAAGATAGAGGAGTGAAGAAGGAAGTAGCCAGAGAAGGAGGAGGACTCCAGGGGCCAGCCGCCCAGCCGCCCAGCCACCCAGCCGCCCAGCCACCCAGCTACACAGCCACCCAGCTATATTGCAAGCCACGGAGTAAGAGTAAATTCACAGAAGTAAAGGGAAAAGCCCAGAGGCAAAAGGTAGAAGGGATAAACCGGGCAGTGGTAGTGCACACCTTTAATCCCAGCACTCAGGAGGCAGAGGCAGGCGGATCTCTGTGAGTTTAAGGCCAGCTTGGTCTACAGAATGAGTTCTAAGACATCCAGGGTGACACAGAGAAATCCTGTCTGGGGGTGGGGGGAAGAATCCTTATCAAAAGGTACACGGAATAATGTAAGTTAAGGAAAGCTGGCAAGAGAAAAGCCAAGCCAAGGCCAGGCATTCATAATTAAGAATAAGCTTCCATGTGTGATTTATTTGGGAGCTGGGTGGAGGGCCCAGAAGAGCCAATAAACAACCAACAACAATGATTGTATTAGTCTTCTCTGTTTTTCATATTAACACCATGAGTGGCACTGATTTGGTTTAGAATGCTAGTTCAGCCTTACTTTCTTGAAATGACCACAGCTTAGATAAGATAATCCAAGTGTCCGTACTAATTTACAATCTCAGTGCTGTGTGCCACTGGATTTCTTAACCCTGCTCCAGCCAGTGAACGATGTTGAGGGTTTTGCTCATTTGATAGGCTAAAAAAGTGTCTCATTGCTCAGTGTTGTTTTACTTTTTAGTTTCCAGATATGGTAAGATTGAGCACTTTTCAGTTAATTTAGTTTCTTTCTTTCTTTTTTTTTTTTTTTTTTTTTTTTTAGTGAATTAGTGGTTTGTTCTTCTATTTCTTTCCAGAGCTTTCTTTTGTGCACTGATGTATAGGAGTGCTGTAGGAATGAAGGGAATGTGTTCTTTCAAGCTGAGAGCAGCCTTCTCTGTATGGTATGTGTGCATGTGCGCATGTGCATGGGTGTGAGGAGAAGCTGGAGGGGGAATGTCTGTTGTTTTGCTCTCGTACTTTCGGCTCTTTTTCCTTGAGGTAGGATTCCCAACTCTAACTCCCCCCACCCTAGGCTGTCTAGACAGCAAGCCCCAGAAATCCTCTCATCTACACACCTTATTGTGGTGGTATTGTGTTCCCCAAAATATTGTGCACCCTAATAAACATATCTGGGGTCAGAGACAGAACAGCCACTAGACACAAAGGCTAGAAAATGGTGGCACTCACACCTTTAATCCTAGCACTCCAGAGGTAGAAATCCCTCTGGACCTCTGTGCGTTCAAGGCCACATTGGAAACGGCCAGGCATGGTGACACAGCCTTTAATCCCAGAAAGCAAGCCTTTAATCCCAGGGAGTGGTGGTAGAAAGCAGAAAGGTATATAAGGCGTGAGGACCAGAAACTAGAAGCATTTGGCCTGGTCAAGCATTTGGCTGGTTAAGCTTTTAGGTTTTGAGCAGCACAGTTGAGCTGAGAGCCATTCGGATATGAGAACACAGAGGCTTCCAGTCTGAGGAAATAAGACCAGCTGAGAAGTTGGCCAGGTGAGGTTAGCTGTGGCTTGTTTTGTCTTTCTGATCTTCCAGCATTCACCCTAATAACTGGCCTCAGGTTTGATTTTATTAATAAGAACTTTTAAGATTCCTGCTACACCTTATGGTGTTGGGGTCACACGGCCACACCTGGCTCTTGCAACTTTTATTTATTGTTTTGTTTTTGGAGAATTTCATGTATGACTACTGTATTTCATCATTTCTTCCTTCTTTCTCTCCCTCCAATTCCCACTGGGTCCCCTGTCATTCCTTCTCAAGTTCATGCCCTCTTCTTCTTTAATTTTCATTCTTACATCTATGTATATGTAGATGTATAAACATTTGAGTGCTGTCATATGCATATGTGTTTAAGGCTGACGGAATGGGATTGGATAGCCTATGGGGAGCTTGTGCTGGGAGTAGACTGGTTGTCCCCTTTCAGCATCCATTAATTGCCTGTAGCCCTTCATCTAGAGGTGGGACTTTGACCTTTGAAGCTGAAAAGTCAAACGAAATTGAGACGTGAGATTATCTTTTAGCCCATTAGATGAACAAAATTCTTAAAGTCTTAGAACATGGAGTACTGGCTGGAGCAGGGTTAGGAAGTAAATTCGTCTCATTGCCCACATCCTCATGGGCATGCCAACTGTGTTACCATGTGCAGGCCTCATTTAGGTGGCCATACTGTTGAGATTTCATGGGTGAGTGCAGCTTCCTTGCCTATATAGAAGACATTATGTCACAGAAGACATTTGGGTCTTTGGTCTCTTTCAGTCTTTCTTCCCCTTCTTCTGAGGTGTTCCTTGAGCCATAGGTTTAGGGATCACAGATGAACATCCTTGCACCCACAGATCTTCAGAGAAACCAGGAATGTTAAACACATAGGACTGTCTCTCCATTGGGAAAGATGAAAAACCTGTTCTTCCATCCAGAAAGCTGAGAACTGGGATCAATGAGCAGTCTGGTGGTCTATGTTTTCTGTTGGGTCAGGCCATATCAAGCTCCTACAAGCAGGACTGGAGGTGGCTAGTAATCTAAATGACCCTTCTAGCCAGAGGCTCCCTGAAGCTCCCACAGGTGGCTAATAGCCCAAATGACGTCTGAGAGCAGGCCATACCCTTAGGTCCTTAAGCTAGTTCAGGCAGCCTATCTCTAGAACCCATCTTCTTGGAGAAAATGACATGTACCCTGAGTTGAGTTTCAGTGTAATTCTTTCTTTTCTTTTCTTTCTTTCTTTCTTTCTTTCTTTCTTTCTTTCTTTCTTTCTTTCTTTCTTTCTTTCTTTCTTTCTTTCTCTCTCTCTCTCTCTCTCTCTCTCTCTCTCTCTTTGGTTTTTTCGAGAAAGGGTTTTTCTGTGTAGTTTTAGAGCCTGTCCTGGACCTTGCTCTGTAGGCCAGGCTGGCCGCTAACGCCCAGAGATCCACCTGGCTCTGCCTCCTGAGTGTTGGGATTATAGGTGTGCGCCACCACCGCCCTGCTATAATTCTACTTTCTTGTGCACTGGAGATTTGTATTACACCAGTAAACATTTCCCCAAACTATACTGGACTTAAATACATTGGGAATAAACCACTTGTTTATTAGACAAGTCTGATCCATATCTGCACCAGGGTTTCCACCTTTCTCTTCAAGTTTCCTATATGGCACCTGCAGGGACCCCCACATGTATCAATTGGAGCTAACCACCCTACATACTAGAAGGAGCCATACAAGCTGCCAAGGGACAAAAGTAATCAAAAGTCCTACTCGTTGACTTTCCAGCCAATGTATGCAGATCTCATCTGCTAGACTTGGGACCTAAGGACCTGAGAGACCAGGGCAGACTACAGTCTAATGTTGTGGACAACCTTACTGAAGTTTCAGTGTGCTTCTATACAAGAATGGAACAAAGAAGCAATGGTCCAAGAACGGTTGTTTGAGTTCAGACAAACATGATCAGAAAAACATGTAAATAAATGTCAGTAAGCACATTTAACAGGGCAGCCCTTTCCAGAACTCTCTCAGAACAGATCAATTTAAACACAATTGCCTGGCACGTACTGTAGATTATATCTGGGGAAGCATGAAAGCAAGACAGAAGGCCATATCCAGGTTCCGGGTACACTGACCAGATTGGGGTCTATAGCTATGTTCTGACATCCAACAAGAATAAACATGTCCTATTAATTGAATGTAAATGTTTGTCACAGCCCAAGAGCAATCCGGAAACAAAATGCTCCTGAGGTAAAAGGCCCTCTGCCTTTCTTCCTGGAGCCTTTCTCACAGTTCCCCAAGGCATTGTTCACCATGAGTCATTCTTTTGACTGAGTTCTGACACTGCCGAGCTGTGTATGGGTCACAGCAATGACAAGAATGGCAAGATACCCCCAAAACTGCAATAGTGGCACTAATATCTTGAGGGGAGCCAACAGAGACCAAGTTGGACTTCAGGCCCACCCAATGGGAGAGAAGGCATGCTAGTAACTAGCCCACTAGCTGTGTCTGGGGAGGCCATGGACCCTAGAGAAGAACTTATTGCTGTCACTGCCTCAAAGCAGTATAATTTCTAACTATATTCTAAATACTTATCCTTCCACGCAGAGATAAGGATAGCTCTTATCCCTCATCAAAGCTGCTTTTTGAGGCAGATGCAAACCATCTGTGCAAAGAGGCACACAGCTGGCTTCTTACGTGGGTGCTGGGACTCTGCACCCAGGTCCTCATGCATGCTCAAGAAGCACGCTTATCCACTGAGCCGTCTCCTGAGCCCTCGGTCTAAGGAATTTTAATGTACTCTATATTGTAAATTTCAAATTTTGAGTTCAAATTTATCTCTTTCTATTTCTTCTCATATCTTGTTATAAATGTTTTTAAATTATCCAATGTTCATAAAGATATTCTCGTGTTACAATTTTGTATTTTATCTTTCATTATTGGACATGAGTTTACTTTTTGTAAATGCCTTAGTATGATATATCTTTCATTAATTTTATATTCTTTCATTGACTAATCTTATTTACAGATAGATCTTAATTCATATAAAAACTGAGTCTGTTTCAAGGGAGTATGTTTTTACATGCCAAGATAAAATAAAACAGTTAAAACACAGTAGATATTTTAGTAGATATAAAATACTACTTTAATGTTAAGACTTTATACTGCCTAGGATACTGGGAAGAATACCATAAGTTCTGAAGGAAAGTTTAACTAGAGTGTGTAACATTTTGTTGGCATCTAAGGAAAAAGAATATTAATCCACTTTAAAAAATCAAGATTCTTTAGATAATTTATGATAGAATGTTAGTTAAAAATTGGTATGAAATAAGTACTTTTAGCTTCTATGGATAAAAATTTCAGGAGCATATTACTTTCAGGCATGGCTGGATTGAGGGTTATGAATGGACCAGGTAGACAAGATACCTCTAAGACATTGCACTTAGAGGAACCCAGTGGAAAGGAATAGTACTTCTAATGCCTTCTAGAACATATTCTGTGTAGTTCAGGAGGGGGCTCATGCATATTCCTCACTTCTGGTTGTTGATCAGGAGACAGGGAATGTCAGTAAGCCAGGGTCCCCCAGAAAACTGGAAAGGGGATCATTTGACTCCTTCTACATAAAGCACGCACACTTTGGAAAGAGGGATTCTGAAACCAGATAATGGAGGTGGGGTTCCAGGCACCCGATTCAATGCCCACTGCATTTCTTCTCCCTAGAAGAGCTAGTCTTTTCTTGCACACATGAGGTACTGATTGTGTATGACTGTGTAGCATTTTATAGTTCGAGCCAGCAGGTCACACTGGGTCTTATTTCCAGTCTTCATTCTTTAGTTGTGTTGTTTATCCTTCAAGGAACTGATAAATATCATGGTTTTTGTTTGTTTGTTTTTTAAAGCCATTCAGGAAGTAGACGGATATCAGGGGCTAGTGAATAAGTACTTCCAAGCCATCCCAAATGTGACCCAACAGGGAAACTGGACTGCCAAGCCACAGTGCTACATGCCTCGTCAAGATGCTTTCCACATCTTCCGAAGCTGTGTCTCTGGAGACATCCCCTGGCTTGGACTCGTCCTAGGTGCCACCACTGTCTCTCTGTTCTATGGGTGTGCTGATCAGGTAATTAAATACCAAGGTCAATGACGTGATTGTCCTTTAATGTCCCTGTAGACACAGGCCACTATGGCTTGCCTGCTTGTTCATGGTTTGTCTCCTAATTTATATTTGTTGCCTCAATAATGTAAGAAATAGTTTTTTTTCCAGTTGATATAAACAGTGAAATTTATCCTTATTTAAAAGTTTATAATACTTTAGCCCTGATAATACCTTTTTGAACTATTCTCTAGCTTTTGTGATTTGGAGACTGTCCAGATCATGACCAGTCCCTGGTATGAGCATCTGTCTTAGTTAGGGTTTCCATTGCTGTGAAGAGACACCATGACCACCGCAACTCTTACAAAGGAAAACATTTAATTGGAGTGGCTTACAGTTCAGAGGTTCAGTCCATTATCATCATGGTAGGACATGGCAGCGTGCAGGCAGACATGGTGCTGGAGAGGTGGCTGAGAGTCCTACATCTTGTAGGCAACAGGAAGTGGTCTGTGACACTAGGTGGCATCTTGAGCATAGGAGACCTCAAAGCCCGCCCCCCACAGTGATACACTTCCTCCAACAAGGCCACACCTACTCCAACAAGGTCATACTCCTAATAGTGCCATTCTTTTGGGGGGCCATTTTCTTTCAAATCACCACAGAGACTTTAGCTTTATATGAAATTTCCATGTATTTTAAAAATTGGGAGAATTTCTTTTTTTTAATGGATTACTGATATCTTTCATGCCTAAATGTTTTTTGAGAATTTTATACATGAGTACTGTATTTTACATCAATTTCACTCCTCCCTGTCTCCTCTTCCCACTCCTCCTATGTCCCCTACCTCCCTCTCTTTTCATGACCTTTTCTTTAATTATTATGGTTACACATTTACACACACACACACACACACACACATACATACACACATATGTATACATAATCTGCTGATTCCATGTTGCTCACATGTGTGTGTCTTTTGTGTTGACCATTTGGGATTAGATAGCCTATTAGGACTGAAGAAGAATGATTCTCCTTCTCTCAAAAGCCATTGATTGCTTATAGCCCTTCATCTAGGAGTGGGGCCTTTTGAAATTTTCCCCATCTACAGTGGCATGTGATCTGGTGGTATCATTTTACAGGCTAAGCTTAAGCTTAACTATATTGTTGAGGTTTTTGTGGGTGCAGCTTTCTTGCCATGTATAGAAGACACTATTTAAGCTGGGCGGTGGTGGTGCACGCCTTTAATCCCAGCACTCAGGAGGCAGATCCAGGCGGATCTCTGTGAGTTCGAGGCCAGCCTGGTCTACAGAGTGAGTTCCAGGACAGCCAAAGCTACACAGAGAAACCCTGTTTTGAAAAACCAAACCAAACCAAACCAAGCCAAATCAAACCAAAACAAAAAACAACAAAAAAAGAAGGCACTATTTAAAAGCAGAAGATGTGCGAATCCTCTGGCTCTTACAATATTTCTCCTCTGTCTCCTCCAGTGTTCCCTGAGCCTTGGATGCAGGAGTTACATTGCAGATGGATCAGTTGGGGTTGGGTACCTGTGGTGGTTTGAAGAAGAATGGCCCCAGAGGCTCGTATATTTGAATACTTAGTTATCAAGGAGTGGCACTACTTGAGAAGGATCAGGAGGTGTGGGCTTATTGGAGGAAGTGTGTCACTAGGGATAGGCTTTGAGATTTTGAAAGCCCAAACCAGGTCCCGTAGCTCTGTCTTCCTGCTGCCTTTGGATCCACATGTAGAACTCTCAGCTACTTCTCCAGCACCATGACTGCCTGCATGCTACCATGCTCCTCACCATGATGATAATGGGGTAAACCCCAGAAACGGTAAGCCAGCCCCAATTAAATGCTTTCTCTCATAAGAATTGCCTTGCTCATGGTGTCTCTTCACAGCAATAGAACACTGACTAAGACAGGATTTGTAGTGGTCTCCATCTGCTGCAAAAAGAAGCTTCTTTGACTAGGGTGGGAACTACATTTATCTGTGGTTATAAGAATGAGTAGCCTCTCCCAGGCATGAGCACTTTTACTCATTGTCCAATGCAGAGTAGTCAGCCTTGAAACCATATATACACCAACAATAAAAATAGACTCAGCAGGCCGTATATACATATATTTGTGCATACACATAACACACATATGTATTTAACAACAATAAAGAAAAAGGCTATCAACTTGAGAGTAGAGGAGGACATGGGAGGGGCTAGAGTGAGGGTAGCTGGGGAGGGACTGGAAAGAGGAAAAGGAAGGGGAAGGTAATGTAGTTCTTAGGAGGCACAGCTTAGAGAAAGCCTTAGAGGAACCAGAACTGTTAAACACACAGGCCTTTCTCCTACAAGAAAAGAAAATGGTTGATGCCAGGTCACCTGGAAGGCTGGGGTGGTGGATGTTGTCTAACCTAGTGATCTTTCACTATTCTATGGAGCCAGCCTTCCTGAATCCCCCTAAATCCTGAACATTGTTTAGGCCCTTATCTTCAGTTTTGTCTCTTAGTGAATAGAACCCATCCTTATGAAAAAAGTCCCATGTACTTTGCATCAATAAAATCTATTCCTATGCTTATTACAAATCCTTCCTCCCTAGACCCTTACCCTGCGCACTGTTTATCAGTCAACAGAACTCATTTTGGCGGGGGCCAGGGGCTGGTGGTTGAGACATAGTTTCTCTGTGTAGCCCTGGCTGTCCTGGAACTCACTCTGTAGACCAGGCTGACTTTGAACTCAGAGATCTACCTGCCTCTGCCTTCTGAGTGCTGGGATTAAAGGCACGCACCACCACTGCCAGGCATAGAACTCATTCTTATTGTCAAGGCCACAGGTGCTTTGCTATAGAGATGTACTTTGCAAGGGAGTTTCAATGTAACCATCCCTGAAGCTTTGTTGTGATAATTGTCACATGGATGGAGACTTTCCCCAAAGTTTCACTGTGCTTAAACGTGTAAGGAAAATAAACCGTGAGGTCAGTTGCTGGGAGTCTTTGACCCAGCACCTGCTAAAGTGGTGTTGACCTGAGTTTCACTCTTCACCTTGCACGGATCTTTGACACTTGCAAGGATCCTGGCATAATTCTATTTTAATTAAAACACATAAAAGATATACAAATATTAAAATGAATAAGTATTTAGAATATAGTTAGAAATTAAAACTGGCTGGAGAGATGACTCAGAGATTAAGAGCACTTGCTGCTCTTCCAGAGGTCCTGAGTTCAATTCCTGGCAACCACATGGTGGCTCACAACCATCTATAATGAGATCTGGTGTCCTCTTCTGGCGTGCAGATATACATGCAGGCAGAACACTTTATACATAATGAATAAATAAATCTTAAAAAAAAAAGCTGACTTAGGAAAGTGGCAGGAGTAGGTTCCTCTAGGGTCTGTGATCTCATCAGCCAAGGGTAGTTGGCTAGGTTTACAGTACCAGGCACAAATTCCTTCCAGCTGAGTGGGCCTTGAGTGCAATTAGACAGCTGCTGTTTATCCCTGAGATTTAAGTGCCACTATTGCACTGTGGAGGATATCTTACTATGCTGGTTATTGCTGTGATGTCTAGGCTTTAGAGCTTGGTGTGGTGATATTGTGTTCCCCAGTATATTGTGCACCTTAATAAACTATCTGGGGTCAGAGAACAGAACAGCCGCTACATAGACATAAAGGCCAGAAAATGGTGGTACATACGCACACTCACACCTTTAATCCTAGCATTCTGGAGGCAGAGATCCACCTGGATCTCTGTGAGTTCAAAGCCACACTGGAAACAGCCAGGCATGGTGACACATGACTTTAATCCCAGGAAGTGATGGCAGGAAGCAGAAAGGTGTATAAGGTATGAAAACCAGGAACTAGCATCTGCTAAGCTTTTAGGCTTTTGAGCAGCAGTTCAGCTGAGATCCATTCGGATGAGGACACAGAGGCTTCCAGTTTGAGGAAACGAGATCAGCTGAGGAATTGGCAAGGTGAGGTTAGCTGTGGTTGGTTCTGTCTCTCTGATCTTTCAGCGTTCACCCCAATACCTGACTCCAGGTTTGCTTTTTATTAATAAGACCTTTTAAGATTTGTATTACAGCTTGGTAGGACTATTGATTGCTTTTTTCCCTTGGCAGCTTGTATAACACCTTCTGGTCACATGCTTTTAGGTCAGTTCCAGGTCAATTCCCCTATGTCCTGTGTCTGAAGTATGAGGTGTCTTCAGCAATAGTATCTTACCTTATGGAAGGAAACCAAGGACAATGGCCATAGCATATATTGTTTTGGGAATCTCTTGGATCCCCCTGATGAAAAGTGTGAAGGGAGGTTTTTCATGCCTGGCACTGAAGATTTTATTAGATAGTTCTACTACTTTTTTGTTACCATAAAAACAAAACAAAACAAAACAAAACACCATGGCCAAAATAAGAAGAAAAAAGCTTATTTTGGCAAAGTTGCAGAGTGATAACAGTTCATCATGGCAGGGAAGAGGTATAGCAGTGAGAGGCAGACATGGCAGGAGCTGAGAGCTCACATCTTCAAACACAAGCAGAGAGAGCAAACTGACATACGACCTTCTTCAGCAAGGGCACACATCCTAAACCTCCTCAAAGATCGCCACCAACCTGCGATCAAGTGTTCAGATATCTGAGCTTACAGGGAGCCATTCTCATTCAAACCACTACCTTCCAGGCCTCCATAAGCTCACGGCTGTTTTATAATTCAAAATGCATTCAGTCCAAGTTTAAAAGTCCCTAAGGTCATTTCAACAGTTCCGAAGTCCAAAGTCTCTTTTGAGGCAATCTCTTCATTATAAACCTCTGTAAAATAAAAAAGCAAATAAATTATGTACTTCCAACATACAATGAGCTGGAGTATACATTACCATTTCAAAAGAGAACATTGGGAGTGTAGTGAGGAAACACTGGACCAAAAGAAGACCAGGACCCAGCAGAGCAAACACCAAATCCTGTGACTTTCTGTGTCAAAGGGCTTAGATGTTTGTGCCTCACCAGCCTTGCAGCCTGCAAAGTACATCTCTCTTTGGGCTGATTCAATCCCTGGATAGTTCAATCCCTGTATCTCTTTGGCAGATATCCCCTGGCTCTGGCACCTCTAATACTCTGGCATCTTGGGCTCTTCACTGAAACCCGGGATTCACTTTCATAGTGTCCTATAATGGCCTCACAGGGCTGTACCATTAAGTTTCCTAGTGTTCTTTTCCCCCTCCAAACTGCACGTTTTTTGTATTTATTTCTGCCCAACTTGCTCTTTTTCATTTTAAACCTGCACATGCATTACTAATAACAGCCATGCTACAGATCGAATGTTATGCTGTCTTCAAACTTCCTCCACCAAAGAAATGAGTCCATTACTTTTCAATTTAGCCTCAGGTAAATCATTAGAACATGGGCAGAAGGCAGCCAGGTTCTTTAATAGCCTCTAGTGCAGCGCTGAAGATTGCTCCTGTCCGAAACCTCTTGTCCCAGGCCTCCATAGTCCACATTGCTCTCTGCACTACAATCTTTCGGGCTCCTACTAGAACGGTCCTGTCAATTCTGTTTAGAGCTGGGGGTGGGAGCACATGCCTTTAATCTCAGCACTCAGGAGGCAGAGGCAGGAGGATCTCTTTCTTTGAGGCTAGCCCGGTCTACAAAGGGACTTCCAGGACAGCCAGGGCTACTCAGAGAAACCCTGTCTTAATCAAAACAACAACAACAACAACAACAACAACAACTAAACTCTACTTACAGCATTCAACTGTTTTTCTAATCCAAGGTTCTAAAGTCTTCCACATTCTTCCAAAGAATAACATGGGCAGTTTCTCCACAGTAACAGCTCACTCTCTCTACCAACTTCTGTATTCGTTACTCTTACATGGCTGTGATAACATGATCCAAAGCAACCTATAGAAGAAAGAGGTTATATTGGCTCACGTTTTCAGAGGGATAAGAATCTAATAGGGTAGAGAGGAGGTGTGGTGGCTTCCTTATATGTTATATATTTTGTTTTGCTTTTTGTTTTTTGAGACAGGCTTCTCTATGTAGCCCTGGCTGACCTGGAATGCACTCTATAGACCAGACTGGCCTTAAATTCAGAGATTTGCCTGCCTCTTCCTCCTGAGTACTGGGATGGAAGGTGTGTGCCACCATGCCCAGCTTTATTTTGAGATAATCATAAAATAATGTTTTCCCATGGCTTTTTCAAATATCCTAAGTGTTGTTGATCTCTCCTCCCTCCCTTTGCCTCTGTTTTTTCCATGTTGACTTTATTTCATCCACATTATTCATTTTCACAATTTTTTAAGTTTTATTTTCTATGTTTTGACCTATCAAGCTAGCCAAAAACCAGCCAAAATTCCTGTATGGATGAGGGAGGAACTCATGAGTCTCTATCCCTAACTGAGGAGCTATCTGCAGTTGCTAGATTCTGGGGGAGGGAGAATTATTGTTTGTGGAGGTGTAGCCACAGTAGGTTGCTCATGCTCCAGGGGGTGGCCTCATATTCATGTACATATAGGTGGCAATAACAGGACTTAGTGAGTTATTACAAACAAACAAAAAAGATGACATAGACTTGGGAGGGAGACACGTTGATGGGATCCACAGGAAGTTGAAGGGGGCCAATGTGGAATGGATATGATCATATTTTATTCATACATGTATGAAATTCTCAAAGATTAAAAAAAGATCTTATCCAATAAAGCCAAGGGTCAGGGATGTAATTTAGCAATAGAATCTTCACTTAGCATTCAAGGTCCTGAATTTGGTCCCAAGCACTATAATCATCATCATTTTTGTCATCACCACCACCACCACCACCACCACCACCATCACCACCACCACCACCACCACCACCACCACCACCACCACCACCACCACCA
>CABHPH010151709.1:38042-48629 GCA_902168325.1 Peromyscus nudipes
CCACCACCACCTCCACCACCACCACCACCACCACCACCACCACCACCACCACCACCACCACCACCACCACCACCACCACCACCACCATCATCACCACCACCACCACCACCACCACCACCATCATCATCACCACCACCACCACCATCACCACCACCATCACCACCACCCATCATTAATACAACAAGATAAAACAAATAAACTTGACACCACAGATTGTAGTTAATCTATCTAAAGACATTGAATTATGCAGAAGATGGAAGGGATATTAATTTACTTTATGTTGTTTCCATGTTGAAAAATATAAGGCTATTCATTAAAAGCACAGGAGTAGAATCCATAACTGCCTAAATTGTGAAGGAAATTATTTAAGAAAAAACAAAATTGTGGTGCTGGGGTTGGAATCCAGGATCTTAGTGATGTAGGTATAACTCAATGTTCTGAGTTATACCCCATGCTCTAATTGATTTTTTGTTTTGTTTTGTTTTTTGAGACAAGGTTTCTCCTTATAGCCCTGGCTGTCCTGGAACTCACTCTGTAGACCAGGTTGGCCTCAAACTCAGAGAGTCACTTACCTCTGCCTCCTGAGTGCTGGGATTAAAGGTATGCACCACCACTGCCCAGAATTCTAATAAAAATTTTTAATTTTTATTAAAATTGAAAGGCAAACGGATTTCTGGATTCACGACCAGCCTGGTCTACAGAGTGAGTTCCATGACAGCCAGGGCTACATAGAGAAACCCTGTCTCAAAACAAAACAAAAACAAACAAAAATTTAATTGGAAAAAAGTGACAGAAAACTGTAAACAGTTTGGCCCACCAGCATTTTAAAATGACTTTTCCCTCAGTTACAGTTGACAGTACACTGATGTGCTTAGGGCTCCCTGTGGACGGATTTAATGTGGTCACCCTCAGTACAGGGATCACATTTCTACCCTTACGCTGTCACTCCATAGGAGACCAGCTGTTCTGTGTCATGTTTTGTTTAGGATTCACCGTGACTGCTAGATCTGAAGATTCTTCCTACTTCAGGAATAATAATAACTCTCAGCTCTTTTTCCTTTGCATGCTACCCTCTTTCCTTCTGCAAATTCAAGACGATGCGCTGTAATTGCACTTATGGTTCCCATGTCAGTATTTCTTCTACACAATTTCAATTTCGGTACTTTCCATGGGAGACCAGCTGTTCTGTGGCCAGGAATGGCAGCCTGTGTTCCCTCCATATGCTCACCATTGGCACCTCTCCACCCAGAGGCCAGAAGCAGCTGCCTGTAGATCTCTCAAGAGTCAGTGCCTGTCACATGGGACGGTATCACAATTCCATTCTTCCCCAAGTATTAAACGGATGTGCTTTGAAAATAAAGAAAATGTAAAGAAAGCAACAAACAACAAAAATCTTATCTGCTGATTCTTTTACTGCAAAATCACATTATCGCACTGATTCATTCTTGTGGATTTTTTTCTAGACTCAATATCACAGTATGTACACTATTTTGTATCCAGTGCCTTTAAGTCACCATGGGCATATTTTACCACTATTTGAATATTCTTTAAAAGTGTAACGTTTAGTACATTATTTGGATGCACGTTGACCATTTTAGTAAACCCGCCAGAATATATATATCCTGCTGTGGCAACAGACACAAGTATCCTACCTGAGCAGAGGGAGCCGGGCCCTTATATGCCACTGACTCCACCCACTACACCACCGACTCCACCCACTACACCACTGACTCCACCCACTATACCACTGACTCCACCCACTACGCCACTGACTCCACTCACTACACCATTGACTCCACCCACTTGTCTTTCTCTGGCAGATTTCTATCCAGAGGTTCCTGGCAGGAAAGAGCAAGCTTCATATGAAAGGTGGCTGCCTCTTGTATGGGTACCTGAAGCTACTGCCCATGTTCCTCATGGTGATGCCAGGGATGATCAGCCGCATCCTGTTCCCAGGTAAATTCTTGATCCTGACATGCTCTTAGAGGTCTCCTGTGGTATACTAGTTACTGAATTGCCTCAAGTGCCTCTTCAGAATGTATTTGAGTAGAAACTCTTGAGATGGACTGCAGTACAGAAACCCCAAAGCGATAAGAAAAGGAAGAACAGATCCAAGCACTTCCCCTAATGAGACAGTCACGTTCCCCACCACCAGAGACCCAGACACAACTTCAGGACAGTCTTCAGGAATTTGGATTGCTCTGTCACTTCACAGGCCTTATGCTGTGTGCATCAGGTGCTGTACTGGAATCTCTTTGATGTAGTAAGCATTTCTCACAGCCCTAGACCGAGCATTCCCAGCACTCGCTGAACTCAAATTTGGAAGAGGCTGATGTGGGTGGAAAGAAAGACTTGGAGAAAGACCCTCTTTTTTTTTTTTGTTTTTTTTTTTTGTTTTTCGAGACAGGGTTTCTCTGTGTAGTTTTGGTGCCTGTCCTGGATCTTGCTCTATAGACCAGGCTGGCCTTGAGCTCATATAGAGCCTCCTGGCTCTGCCTCTCGAGTGCTGGGATTAAAGGCGTGTGCCACCGCTGCCCAACTGGCCCTCCTTCTTTCTATTAAAAGCTATTAACAATTACCCGCTTCTCCTAATGAGTGATCAGAATTCCATAATGTATTTCACCCCCAATATCAACTTAGTTTGGCTAGCTTGACCTGTCTCTCAGGCAATGTGAGTCTGCTTATTCATTAGGTAAGGGAATATTTACTAGCCTGGTAGGTATAGCTGCAAGAGTACCTGGTTAAATTTTGTTGCTGTGATAAAACACCATAATTAAAAGTAACTTGGTGGGGGGAGAGGGTTTATTTATTTTATATTTTCAGATGACTGTCTATCGCTGAGGGACATCAGGGCAGGGACTCAAGACAGGAATGTAGAGGCAGGATCTGAAGCAGAGGCCATGGAGGAAAGCTACTTACTGTTGCTCCTCATGGCTTGCTCAGCTTGCTTTCTTATATGACCTAGAACCCCTACCCTGTGCCCAGGGGTGGCACCACCCACAGTAGGCTAGGTTCTCTCCCATCAATCATTAATTAAGAAAATGTCTCACAGATTTGCCTGCGGGCCAATCTGATGGGGACATTTACTTAATTGAGGTTCTCTCTTCCCAGATGGCCCTAGCTTGGGTTGAGTTCACAAAAAACTCGCAGCCTAGGTAGAGCAAGTGACTTCTAGGACTGCATACTGCTCAATGTTTTTGACAAGGCCAAAGGAATGCCGAACAATTTTTAGTGCTCAGTAACATGAGCAATGGCCATCTCTCACTCTACCCCACCCTTCAGTCTGCCCCCAGACATGCTTCTCTTCCTGTGCCCATTTTTTCCCCAGCTTTAATAGAGAGGAGTCTCAACATTTCTCTATTTGCTCTTCAGTAATCAAGCAGTGTTGTTAGAGCTCATAGATGTTTCTTTTTGATAAATTAGAAAATTGGCCCCTCTGCTCTCCAAGACTTGGAGTCCAATTTATTATGGTGAATCATGCCTATCTTGGGGCAAAGGTAATGAGTTTCTGGGTGGTTCCAACGTTAGTACATGGTGGGTGGTTCACAGATTTCCTTAACACGTCATTGAGATCTTTGAAAGCCTTGTAGAGGTCCCATGGCTTGCCCTTGGGTCAGTAGAAGGACCAGGTCATTTGACTTCTAGGATCCTGAGTCCCAGTTCTTTGTTCCAATGTGTAGAAGGATCATGAACTGGATAAATCTCCAATGGACCAGGAATCTGACATCTACCTTTATACATGTGGTTCCTCATCTGCTTCCCTTCCCCCAAGCTCAGATTTGAGAGCTCTAAACCATGATGTTGATGTGACCATTCCTTCTCGCTGCAGATCAAGTGGCATGTGTTGTACCTTCAGAATGTCAGAAGTTCTGTGGCCAACGAACCGGTTGTAGTACCCTAGCTTATCCAGTGCTGGTGCTAGGAGTGATGCCTTCTGGTAAGAAGTGGGCCTTTCCACCAAGAGCTACATGACTCTCATTGGAGACAGGTAGGAGTGAGAATACGGGAGTGGCTTCCTTACCAGCCAGCCCATCATTCTGCATGCAGAGGCAGTCTGTGTATTGGGAGTGGTTAGCACTGGAGCAAGCTTGCTTACCCAGGTAGGAGCATAGGCCCTTGCCTTCCTTCCAACACTGGAAGTGTGCATCCTCATGGAGGCCCAGCCTGCACACACCGGTTGTATTATTTATGCCATCTGCTCATTTTTTCCAGAAAATCTGTTCCTTGCAGTGTAAGGCATTGTTATAAACCCCAGAGAACAAACATCAGCAAGAAGAGTGCTGTCCTCAAATTGCTTATTGTACAGTGGAATTAGTTAAAGAGCCAGGCAGTTACCTAGCAGTCAGATAATGCTCATTATTAGGCGGACCATGAACCTTCGCATTTATCTCCTTGTTTTGCAGGTTCTGGTAAAATGATCAAATAAATATTTTTAAAGACAACAACATCTGTGTCAGCTCTTGAGAGCAACATTCCCATAAACTTCAATACTGACCATGCTGCAGTCTAGGAAGGGAGCTGTCTGACTCTGAATCTGAGCCTTGGGAAGTGCCCTGGGCTAGAGCAGCCAGGGCTTTGACTGGGAGTAGTGCTTGAAGGAGAGCCAATTCTAGAATCCCAGTCTGTGTCTTCCAGCCTTGAAGGGCCTATTAAAGTCATCATGGTACTTCTGTGGGGGGCTTCCAGGTGAGGTCCTGGTTATCTTCAGATATCTTTAGATATTGCGCTATCTCCTGATAGCACAAAGAAATTTTCAAACAGAGCCATCCCTGAAGCACTGTCCTAACTAGTCTTATTGAATAAAAACCCAGTCAGATGTTAGGGTGAAAACTGAAGGATCAGAGAAGCAAGGGAGCAGCCACAGTCACTTCTTACCTCTACGAATCCTCTGACCAAATGGGGCCAAGATCCTGTCTCCACCCACCTTATATTCCTGTCTCTACCTCTCTAGTGCTGGGATTAAAGGCATGCACCACCACCATCTGGCTCTGTTTCTCTTTTAGATTGGTTCAACCTAATGTAGTCCAGAGTGGCCTTCAACTCATAATCTTTCTGCTTCCTTCTCCCAAGTGCTGGGATTAAAGGTGTGTGCTACCACTGCCTGGCCTCTATGATTAACTAGTGGCTAGCTCTACTCTCTGATCTCTAGGCAAGCTTTATTTGTCAGAACAGAAACAAAATATTACATATTTCTCCCTTTTTGTCAAAACAGAAAGCAAAGGTTTTAACTGACATAGAAAAACTATTATATATTAAGTACAATAACTATATACAAATACATACCGGCAATAATTACATTAACAATGTCTAATCCATTAGCATTTGACAAATTCAGAGAAAACACTCCACTGTCAATCCTATCTTGGTGAGTTCAAAGTGTTGTACCTAATTCACTTTCTATCCTAACTTGTATTACCACATTTCTATACCCTACTTTTCTTTTTACCATGAGCTCCCTGAATCTAATCTTCTTTGTTCAGCTTTTTCCTTGACCATGACCAACAGCAACTTGTACCCAACTCTTGTTAAATGATAACAAACATCCATAACCCATCTTTTGGGAATGTGGGTATAGCTCTCTAGACTACTTCCTGCTGATTGGGGACGCTGGTAATCTTTGTGAGACCCTGGGAAAATTCAGGCTTATGGTCAAGTCCTGACTGGAGAATTCTGTGAGGCTGATCATTTCAGCCAGCAGCCGTGAAGCTGTTCCGGATGCAGAACTCAGAGGAAACTGCAACAGAGGTGCTCTGAAACGTTGGATCATCTGGGCCATCTGCTTCCATTGGAGACTTTTCAGGGGGTTTTCCTTAATCAAACCTAATTTTTCTTAACCCAGAATGAATCCAGAGCCTCTCATTTCCTGTGGAAATAAAAGCAGAACCTCTTTCCCAAAGCAATATATCTTTTGACTTAAACTTTGAAGTCAAGATATTTTTAAAATACATGGGTTGGTTTAATTGAGTATCTTTCACAATCGAATGTCTCTCGTCAGTTATTTTCCCATTGACAGTAAAAAATCCAAAGACAACACAATAAAATGTAGAGTCCAGACTCTCTGTGTATTTTCCCTCTTTACTTGGCTTATCATATTTTTATTCTATTCCCTTTTAAGGACTTTACTATTATTTTTAATCACTTTTTAAAATCTATGACTGTTTCTACCCTTTCTCTTCTCTCTCCCAAATCTATGCACATTTTTCAAACAAACTGTAAACCATTTAGAGATTTTTTTTCCATCTGAATCTGTCTTTATGGCATATCTCCGTCTTTTTCTGACTACATGAGCCTTGAAACTGCTAAGTAGTGAGGATAGGACCTCTACCTCTGCCCTGCCTGGTTCCCTAAGAGCTTCTGGGTCCATGCTGCCATTGAGTAGCCCACTGCTCACTGCTCACAAACCCCATCAAGTATTTGGTAGCAGGTCCTCTTAAAAGAGCCATGCAGCCTGGCAGTGGTGGCTCACGCCTTTAATCCCAGCACTCGGGAGGCAGAGGCAGGCAGATCTCTGTGAGTTTGAGGCCAGCCTGGTCTACAGAGCAAGTTCCAGGAAAGGTGCGAACCTACACAGAGAAACCCTGTCTCGAAAAACAAAACAAAACAAAACAAAACAAAACAAAACAAAAATCTACTATTTGGGGCTGGAGAAATGGTTCAGTGGTTAAGAGCATCTGGCTGTTCTTCCAGAGGTCCTTAGTTCAATCTCCAGCAACCACATGGTGGCTCACAACCATCTATAATGAGATCTTTTGCCCTTTCCTGGCCTGTATATACATAATAAATAAATTAATATTTTTTTTTTTTAAAAAAGAGCCATGCAGTGTTTGCTGATAGCACTGAGTCAGGAATCTGTCTCTTAAAGGAACCATGCCTCTGTTTGCCACTAGCAAATAGAGCCTACCCAAGAAAAAGCAGTTATCAAGAAGCTGAGTTTTGACTCTGTTTTTGTGTGTTTAAAATCCTTTTTAAAGCCTTTTCAGGCTTTACATGGAAATTCTTGCTGAACATTTGGGTGCCATATGAAGTGCAATCCTAACTAGTCTTATTCAATAAAAACCTGGAGTCAGATGAAAGCTGAAAGATCAGAGAAGCAAAGGAGCAGCCACAGTCACTTCTTTTTTTTTTAAATTAATTAATTTATTTTTTAAATTACACTCATGATATTCATTAATTACACTCATGATATTAATCATAGATTACATTTGCAGTATTCTTTCAATATTTATATATATATATATATATATATATATTTAGATTTTAAATGCCAAATGTCATTTATTGAAGGGGGGAGGAGATCTTAAATACAGGCTTACAGCACAATGGGAGGACCCCGGAGGGCAGAAGTTTGCTATTGATGTTTTATAATCTTGCTTCTAATCTGTTAACGCCCATTATTCAGGATACACAGACAAGGAACTTCTCTTAAGCATTCAGGAGGGTGGAACTTGGCAGGGAATTGGCATAGGGAGGATCTCAAGGTCAAGGTGCGCAAGCAAGGCAGCAGTTACCCAAAACGGGGGCCAGGGCCCTACAGGTCCCTCTTTTATTAATAAATGAGCTTCTGACTTGGGTTGCGTGGGACGTCAGCAGGTCACCTTACCCGTCATGGAGACGCCTGCCCAGGCCACACAGGTGCTCTGTCTTAGGTTGGTGAGTGCCCCCCAGGCATTACCCGTCTCTGAAAACTCATTTTCATACAGGCTCAGTCGTGTGTGAGCTGCATAGTTAATTGCTGCCAAAGATCTCAAAGTGGCACTGGGCTTGCAATCTGTGTTTGATACAGAAAAGACCAACAGAGGTACTATCTCACCCATAGCCAGTGGGCTAAAGGCAACTGAGACATTCCCTTCCTTAACGAGCCATACACAGTCACTTCTTACCTCTCTGAATTCTCTGACCGAATGGGGCCAAGATTCTGTCTCCACCCACCTTATATTCCTGTCTCCACCTTCCTAGTGCTGGGATTAAAGGTGTGTGCCACCACTGCCTGACCTCTATGGTTAACTAGTGACTAGCTACACCCTCTGATCTCCAGGAAAGCTCTATTTGTCAGAACACAAACAAAATATCATACAACATATCCCCCTCACCAGGCAGCCTCCCAGGTAGTGGTACCAAGTTGTTACATTTCTATAGTGTTGGGCTAATGCCTTCTCTCTTTGGGTATTGTGTGAACTCACCTGCTTACTTTGTCTGTCCCTTAACAGCCTCATGGTAGGTACCATATGCCCACTTCACCGATGAAGAGTACAATATCTTATATAGCAAGGACTTCTCCAAGCTGGGGCACAAGCAATGGCATCCATCACACAGGGCTGTAGTAAGGATGATAAAGCCTGACACAGACCAACCCTCCAAAAAAGAATGGCTCCCACTGTTCTGTAACTCAGCAGGAACCAAGGATAGATGTAGCACATGTCTTAGAGGGAATTCCACTCCGGGTAAAAGCTGCATGTTTTAAAGTCGGTTTAGAAGTGTTCCTTAGGAGGTCAAGGCCTTCTCTGGTCTGGTCAGAGAGCTGGCAGTCCAGGAAGTGTTTTCTCTTTCTTCCAGGCCTAAACGGCTTTATGATGTCCACAGTCTGTGCCTCCATCATGTCCTCCCTGACTTCCATCTTCAACAGTTCCAGTGCCCTGTTCACCCTGAACATTTACACCAGGATTCGGCCCACAGCCACTGAAAAGGAGATCATGGTAGCTGGAAGGTGAAGTGTTCTGGTCACATTAGTCAGTAATGTCAATGATTGCCTGAAAAATAGGCTGTGGTACTTGACATAGAATTATCTTTTTTTTTTTTTTGTCTTCGTGGCTGGAGGGTTATTTTTATGAAGTTTTGCAATGATAATGTAATGCTTTATCACACAGAATACTGTTTCCACATGGTAAAAAGAAAAGAAAGCAATACACATAATGACAATAAAAATGAGCATAGTTTGATGTACCTCTCCTAAATATTCCATCAAGGGATATTTATATAAGCTGACCCATTATCTCACTCGATCCTCATGAAAACCGTTAAAGGAAACTTTCACTTTTCTTTCTTTTTAATTGAAAGAAAGTTTTTCATTCAATATATATATTCTGATCACACTTTTGTCCTCCTCCAGCTCCTTCCAGATCCTCTCCATCTCCCTGCCCACCCAACTCTGTGGCCTTTCTCCTTTTGAAAAACCAAGCAGACAAAAAAAAAAAAAAAAAAAAAAAAACCAATCCAACCCAACCAAACCAAAAAACAAGAAACACAAACACACAAAAAACAAACAAAAAAACCCCACAGAAACACAAAAAGGAAACAAAAATATACAAGCAAAAGAAAAATAAGACAAAAAATGCCCAAACAAGCAAAATGAGACAAGAAGTCTAAAAAGTACCACTGAGTTCCTGTTGTGTTGGCCATCTGCTGCTGGGCTGAGGGCTGACTCTAAATATAGTTAATATACCCAGTGAGACTCAAGGAGAAGACTAGTTTTCCTTTGCAGCAGGTGTCAAATGCAGATAGCTTCTTGGTTAGACATGGAAACCAACGTCTACTTCCCCCTCTCAGTCCTGGAACCCCATCTGGATTGAGCTTGTGTAGACCTTGTGCATATGGCCACAGTCTCTCTTCCTCCTCTTCCACATAGATCCCTGAACCCTGAGGGGAGGGATTGATGAAGGCATGCCATTCAGGACTGAGTGCTCCAAAGTCTCCCACCCTCTCTCTGTTGTCCAGCTGTGGGTCTTGGTGAGTTAAAGCCCATTTCTCACCTTTAGTTCTATCAGATTCAGGGTATCTGGTCTCACATTTAGGTCCTCGATGCATTTGGAGTTGAGTTTTGCACAGGGTGATAAGTATGGATCTATTTTGTATTCTTCTGCATGTAGCATCTAGTCTGAGGAGAAACATTTGTTGGAGATGCTATCTTTCCTACACTGTGTATTTCTGGCTTCTTTGTCAAAAATCAGGTGTTTTTGCATGTGTGTGTTTGCTCACACGCATGTGAGGCTGATACTGTTAGTCTTTAGTCTCTCTTACTGTGTCTATTGAAGCAGGAGCTCGCAGGGAAGGAACATAGAAGAGCTCACCCTTCTGGCTAGTCTGGTTAGTTGGTTTGATCCAGGAATTCCCAGTTCCCTTCCCCCACACACTGGGATTACAGATGGGTTGCTTTGCCCATGACGGTTTTTTTGTGGGTTCTGGGAATCTCGACTTCACACTCCTGTGGCAAGTGCTTTACTCATGGAACCCTCTTCCCGGCCCAAGATTTCAGTTTTATGTTGCTAAATAATATGTGAGAACATGAGAAGGGGCTAAATGAAATTTAAGTGTCCTAAGGTTCTAGGCAGAGATATTAGAGATATGATAAAAGTAAAACTTGGGCCAGAGTATATCAATAATGCATTTAGTCCTAAACTAAGCAATAAAAGAGTAGTTCAAGAATGTTTAGCAAGGCCAGGCGTTGGTGGCGCACGCCTTTAATCCCAGCACTCGGGAGGCAGAGGCAGGTGGATCTCTGTGAGTTTGAGGCCAGCTTGGGCTACCAAGTGAGCTCCAGGAAAGGTGCAAAGCTACACAGAGAAACCCTGTCTCGAAAAACCAAAATAATAA